>CAOLHI010008135.1:0-11015 GCA_948474755.1 Ctenosaura bakeri | reverse complement strand
ACTTTGTATTTACTTTTTAGTATTTTTTTTTAAAATGATATCGTAACCTGGAACAAAACTATCAGTTTATCAGCCATAACAGAGTTTTTATAATCAGCTCTGAAGAAATATGTATATATGCACAGGAAAAAAAAAAACCATAACAGAAAGGTAAAGTATGCCTAACGTTAACTCTTACTACATTTTTGATCTGCACAAGAACTGCAATTATACACTTATCTACTTTAAAGTAATTCCCATTGTACTAAACTGATCTCAGTGGTATGAACTGAACTGCATTGTAAATGACTTCAACAAAATAACTGGAAGAAATGCAAGGATGAGAAGTATGTAACAGTAAAATAATTCAAAGTATTTAACTCTCACTATTCAACCTCTGTCCTGTCAGACAGGACAATTAGGAAAAATTATTTACTGTAGAATTTACACAGAACTAGACAGACAAAGTAGATACTTTACATGTCACCTGAAGAGCTGTAAACATCGTTAACTTTCAGCCATCTGTCATCTACAGTATTTGGCCAATTTTTATATAGATTTGAGCCTCTACAAATCTAAACAAAAGATCTACTGAATTTTCCCAATGGAGTACTTTTTTGTCTCAGACAAAGTAAATGTACTGGGACAAAAAAAATGCCTCATGTCAAACACAATGCAGAGAAGCTGATGTGAACACTCAGAGGAGAAAGAGTTGTTCCCCTTCCCCCAACTTCCCCCACCTTTAACCAGAGACCACATCACCTAAATGAAAAACCTATGGCTTACTGGGATATCAAAGTGATCTATTCATGATGGTGAAAAAAATGCAGTAAGTTTCTCTGTGACTGTGGCAACACTTGCAGTCCAGATATCTTGAGGGAGACAGAGTTCACTGGAAGCTAACACCATGGCTTTCCTATCATCAACAAGTGTATGTTTGTAGAGATTTCCAAATTATTTTTCTTTGGGAAGACATGGATGAAGGAGGTAAATAACAACTCTATGGCCATTTCCGCACGTGGCGAGGGAATCGCTCCCTGCTGCTACTCACCGGATCTTCTTTGGGTCCGGTCCGGTCCGGGGTGAGGAGGAACAGTGCGTGATTGCAGATCCGCACTGCTCCGGCATCCAAAATGGCGGCTTCCAGTTGGTCGTGGGTCACGACCAACTGCTGAAGCTTGCCAGCCTAAAGCCCGCCCTCCGCAGATCTCAGGCTCGCATTGGTACGAGCCTGCGAATCTGCATTGGAGAGCAGGCATACAATGGCGCGTGCCGGCATTTTGAAAAACCTAAAAAATCAGGTTTTTCAAAAACACGCTGGAGGACCACTTGGGGTCGCTCTGGAGCAGATTGAGGTGCGGATCTACGCTAAGTAGTCTGGACCCAGTCTGCTCCAAGGTGCAGACGTCCTCCGTGGAGGATGCACTGCACCGTTTTTTTTTTAAATCCGTGTGGAAATGGCCTATATTTGTTTCATGGTGAGGTGGGTGAGAGAAATCAGTTCTTACTTGCAGAAGTAGGAAAGGAGAAAAGTAGTGACTCTGTACATGTAGCCATAGCTGTTTCATGTTCTATACTCTTGAATGGCTATGAAATAAAAATGGCTATTACATAGGAAGCTCCACAATAGCTTTTACATTGTCTCTGAATGACCATGCAGAAATCTGAAGATGAAAATACTGATAGTAGATGAAAGCTGCTCAGAAACTGAAGACAGGTTTCCCTCAGAGAAACAACTTACACCCATGGAGAAGATGGGCCCTATGAGTATTGGTATTTAAGACCCAGAAGACCTAAAAACGTGAAGTCATCAAATTTATGTTCATCTATTCTAGTCCAAGAAAGAACAAATAAAGATATTGGTGCCATGAAAAGCAGGAATGGAAAGAAAAACAAAGAAGGAAGGACTTCATGCTGACATTCAAAAAAAAATTATCATGGGAGCAGCCAGAGGCATTATTTTAGGATGCCCATAGTCAAACAAACAGTGCTAGAAACAGTGCTAGAAACCACTGAGCTGTTCCTCACAGAAAAGATTCTTTTACAATGCTCCCAGGAAACAAATGGAAAATAATATCATATTCAGAGCATGAGAGGAACTGTAATAAAATCAAAGCGCAGAAGCCCCTTGACATCATTGAGATAAAGAATACAATGGCCAAATGCTTCTGAAAGAGTGAATCATGGACAATATCAAGCCATGAAGGAACTGCAGCATCTATTCTCTGTTCTTGTTGTTACTATCCTGCCTCTTTCACAGAATGGGACTCAAAAAGGGTAATAACAATTTAAAAAGACATTGTTAAAAATCCACCAGATACAAATGTTAAATTGTTCAAAAAATTAAACAAAAAAAAAAAACTGAAACCAGATTAAAAACATACATCATTACACCCACACAACAGCACAACTATCAATATCCAGTTCATTGTGAAGAACAGCCTTATATAGTCACTCATCAATGCCTGTTGAAACAGAAAAGTCTTATCTAATAAAAGAAATTAGGGAAAACACCATTCTAAATTCTTTGGGAAAAGAGTTCCAGAGCCTGGGGGTGGCCACTGAGAAGGCCCTCTCCCATGTTCCCACCAGATGGTGGGGTAGAGAGAAGGGCCTCCTCAGCAGATCTCCAAGTGCAGGCTGGTTCATAAGGGATAATGTAATCCTTCAAATACCTGGGGGGGGGGGCTTTAAAGGTCATAACTAGAACTTTGAATTTTGCCTGGAAATGGACCAGCAGCCAAGGGACTTGTTGCAACAAGAATTTTGTGTGATGAGCCTGAAGAGAATTTGGAGATATTCACCAGGCACTTAAATGAACAAAGATCTTTTATTTCTTTGTTAGGTTACCCATGCTGGAGTGCCAGGTGACTCACATGTTACATTCTCGTCTCATAACAAATGACGAATGTGAGCGCAAACATTGCCAGAAGTGACCTGCTGGATCAAATCAACACTAATCAACTCAAGCATCCTGTTTATATAGTGTCCACATAAAGTCCACAAGCTGGACACGAGCTGATGGCTGTCCCCATTCATCCTTTTTTTCTGAACAGCAGACATATCAAAACATATCATCTATGATCCTGGCAGCAGTATATAGCCCTTATGACTAATACTCACAGTCTTATCTCCCATGAATTTGTCTAATCACCTTACAAAGCCATCTAAGCTTATGCAGTTACCATACCCCAGAGAAGTAAATTGCACAGTTTAATTCTGTGCTATATGAATAATTCTCTGTCTTTCTCTCTCTCTTTCCTTCCCACCATTCAGCAGAAGATTCTTGGTTTTATTATTATGAGAGATGATGAAAGCTTCTCTGTATTCCTTTTTTGTTGTTATGTGCCTTCAAATCAACATGAACTTACAGCAACCTTCTCATTGGGTTTTCTTGGCAAGATTTATTCAGGTGAGGTTTGTCACTGATGCTTTCTTAGGCCTTTTCTGCACAACGTCGTTGCCTCGTTTCTGCCACAGGATGGCAGTGGTTGGAAGGTCACGTTTCTGCATGACGTCGTCACTGTCCCACTGCCATCCTGTCGTGGAGCGTCATGCATGCACTTTTTGCAAAACGGAAAAAATCCATTTTGCTTCTGCAGTTGTGTGGCACTCCAGTCACTTCTGGCCATGCAGAAGCCACAGAAGCTAATTGGCAATGCTTCCTTCAGTAGCACAGCAATGGCAAAAGCCCAGCTGCGCTGCAGAAGGAAGACGTGGTGCCATTGCATTCTCTTCCACATGGATCAAGCAGGTGCAGAGGGAAGCGTTGCTGACATGCTCCCTTCTGGACCCGGGACGGCAGTGGGATGATGCCAAACAGCGCTGTTGTGTGGAACTGGCCTTAGACTGAGAGAGTGCAACTTGTCCAAGATAGCCCAGCGGGTCTCCATGACTGAGCAAGGATTCAAACCTTGATCTCTCAGAGTCCTAAGTGAACACTCAAACTGCTGTACTACACTGGCTCTACCTGCTTAAGTGCCTTCAAGTTGCCTATTGAGTAATAGTGCCCTCATTAATTGCATAGGATTTTCTTAGGTAAGGAATACTCAGAGCTGGGTTTGCCAATTCCTTCCTCCAAAATATAGTCTACACACCTGGTATTCATTGGCAGTCTCTCATGGAAGTACTATCTAGGACTGACTCTGCTTAGCTTCCAAGACTGGATGGGATCTGATGCCTGGTGGCGCAGAGGTTAAATGCCGGTACTGCAACCATAAGGTTGTGAGTTTGATCCTGCCAGGCTCCAGGTTGACTCAGCCTTCCATTCTTCCACAGGTCAGTAAAATGAGTACCTAGCTTGTTGGGGGCAATTAGCCAAACACATTGTAAGCCTCTTAGAGAGCACTTAGCTGATAAGTGGTATAGAAATACACATGCTATTGTTATTGTTTTAGAGTAGTTAGGCCTCCTCTATCCCCTTTGTAACTCACGCAGGAGTTCCTCTAGTCACCTAACAATTTCCCTTGCCCCCTCCCAGCCTTTTCCAGCTCAACAGCTTCCTTTTTAAAGTGTCATGACCAGAACTGTACATAGCATTCCACGAATGGCCAAAGCATACATTTTAAAGAGGTAATGTTATATATATTATTTTAGTTTCAAGCCCTTTACTAATGAATTTACCCTCCCTCCCAACTGCCAAACACAGGATTGATATTTCTGCTTTCACCTGAACTATCCACTTTCCTAGTTAGTGGCCACTAGATCTGCCCCTATCAGTGCATATACAGTTGGCCTCCGTATTTGTGGGTGAAGTATTTGCAGATTTATTTATGGATTACCTCCCCCCCGCTCAGTAATGGGAGGGGAGGAGGGAGGCTATGTATGTTTGTTTACTCACACGTGTGTGTGGGGGGAGAAGGGATAGGAGGAGGGAGAGTGGACATATTCACTCACTTGTGCAGGCAGAAAAAGGATCGGATGGATGTCTGCTTTCTCCCTCCTCAAGGTCCCTCATCCCATCACCTTCCTGCCCAGCTTCACAAGTGAGTGAGAGACAAAAGGCATGTGCAGCCTGGCCCAGTCACCCCACTAGTGCAGGTACTTTTTGTGTGTGTGTTAAATACGGTTGGGGGTGGGGCTTATGATATTCATGGTTTTTCCACTTTTGTGGAGGTCTTCCACCCCTAACCTCTGTGAAAGTGTAGGGCTGCCTGTATAAAGTAAGCAGTTTGGTCCAATCTGTTCAAGCACTTTATATCTTCTTGAGCTAATTTCAACTTTGTCCACCCCATTCTTCACTGGTGAGCTGCCAAGACATGTTGTGGATAACAGAGGCTGGGTCAAACCCATCTTCTTTTCATACTCATTTCAACTACAATTTCCAAAGTAACTTAGTGGGCTGGAATGAAAACTGAACATCTGAGGAAGTTAAGCCATTCAGTTGTCCTGAGCAGCTGTGGTCTTTTGACACAGGCTTGTTCTGTGCTGCCCCAGAGGGTAGAACCAGGTCTAATGGTTTAAACTTACAGGAGAGTAGATTTCAACTGGACATTAAAAGGAACTTCTTGACACTAACAGCAGTTTGACAATGGAACCAATTGCCTACAGAGGTGGTAGGTTCTCCTTCTCTGTGAGTCTTCAAAAAGGGCCTGGACAGCTATATGCTGGGGATGCTACAGCTGGAGATCCTGCATTGAGCAGGGTGTTGGCCCTGATGGCCAATGACGCCCCTTCCAGTTCTATGATTCTACAACTCTAAGGCCCTTTCCACACGTGTATATAAAACGGATCAATGCGACCTCTAATGGAGGTCTTCCACACCTTGTGGTGCGTTTGATCGCATTTATTTTTTTGTTTCCACACGTGAATCCGCATAGGCACGGTCCGAACTGGCTTTGCGAGCACTTTTTAAAAACCTTGAAAAATGTGGTTTTTTTCCCGAGATGCGGGTTTGTGCGCACCTGCGGACGTGTGTGGAAGCGCAGATACGCACTGATTCGCCCAAAGAGCTGGGCGGCGCCATTTTGTTTTCCTCGGTAAGCAGTGAAGAACAGAAAAAAAGAGGGAGGATTCTAGGTATGTGGGTTCTTTCACTTATTTATATTTATTTATCATTTTAGAACATTCAAGGTACACACGTGTGCAGTGACGCACGGAGCCATTTTTTTAAAAAAACGTCCAATCACGGACGAAGGGGGCGTGGTTAGGAAGCGAGCGGGAGATTAAATCTGATTACAGTGTGGATCTGCAGACACACGCTAGTGCGGAACACGCTAGAGCTGTGTGGAACGTTAAAAAATATAATGCGCCATTGCGCAGATACAAATAAAACCGGCCAGAACCGTCCCTACGCGATTTCGCGACCACGTGTGGAAAAGGCCTAAGACTCCCTGTTTTTGAGTTTATTGTGGGAACCAATGGTTCAGGGGAGGGAAAGGGGAAAGGAAGAAGAGCTTCTCTTATCAGCATGTATTTCTACCATGTATTAATGGGTTACAGTGAAAAGTGTAAATCAGCTATCAGAAATGATAAGAAGCATCCACTTTTGATCTTTTTCTCCTCAGATCCTGACAACTAGTAGGAAACTACACAGTGCTCTTACCCTTGCAGAAAACTCATTTTGGCTTGTTTAGTTCTACCTTATTTAAAAGGGAACGCCTTTGTCTTACAAACTACCACACTTCATTCCTTGTCCAATTTTTAGTTTGTGGCTGGAAAAATAAAAAGTATTGCTAATTTGTTAATTGTGATCTCAGACAAGAAAGATTTCAGCAGTAAAAAGGAACACTTCAAAGAAAAATAAATGCTTGAAATAAAAATTGGAAGGTTTTATTAAAATACTGGCTCAGTTTATGTGAAAAATATTGTACTTATAGCAAGTCTTTAACAATCTTTGATATTATCAAACCAAAGCTGTATTAATTTTAAATTTATAATATAGTTAACAATATATAAGTATCTTTACATTTCAGTTATCTTGCCCAAGGAAGGATAAAACCATTTTTTAAAAAGAACTACGGATGTCATTTTAATTTACTCAGTAAGACCACTTGAAATAAATAGAAGTCCTTTATTCTTTATTTATTAATACACAATTTTCCACCGTCAGATATAGAAAAGTACTACTGGTGCTGCTTGAAAAAGTATACATTCTGTAATAGAAATACATGATTCTGAAGTGATTATCTTTTAAAAAGTTTCTTCAGCAGCTTTAAGAAATTGGTGACATCTGTTCAGGTGAAAAGAAAATAATCCTTTGAACTAGAAATGCCTAATTTTGTCAGAGAGAGAGAGAGAGTTACAAAAAGAGAGACAGAGAAGGGAGGAAAAAGATGAAGTTCCAAAAAGGAGATTTGATATAATAGCCCAATAGCTTGGGAAGGCACCATGTCTCTTTCAAAAACTTCCCACACTCAGACAGATGTCAATGCTGGTGCCACTGAACCGTTACGCAAAGATCCCAAACACTTTGTGAGCTACAAAACTGGAGGCACAATAGTAAAGTTCAGTGCTAGAAAGAGATAGTGTGGTGAATGCACAATACCAAGCCTTGTCTGCTCAGGATTCTGTTGTAAGAAAAGGCTACTTAATCTCCTCTGTTTGCCCTGGGGATTCTAACTGTTTTAATGTGTTCTTTTTGAGAGCCTGTGAACTGCAGAATACAAGCTGGTAACAACTTTCTTTGGAGCTGCTTTGGTAAAACCTAAAGCCTCCAATACAAAATGTGGTCCCAATGGTGCTAATAAGCACAAAGGCAGCCTTTAGCTGTTTTTGAAGCTATCTTGGTTGAGATTTCATATCATCCCTTGGAGGAGAAACTAATTCATTGGCTTGTTTTATGAGCATCCAGTTAATGTCACAGGGTAGAGTGCAGCTTCTTCATTCGTGCTTTGAATAATAAAGTTTGACGCATCTTTAATAATTTGTGGGATTTCAGGTTTTCCTTCTCTTTAAATATACATAAAAGTTTTGGTTTTTTTTTAAAAAAACAGTACTGAACTTGAAATTGTTCAGAAAAGAATAAGTGTTAATAAAAATGCATTGAATCAGTCACTCTCTTTCAAAAGCTGGTAAATTCTGATATCGTCAATACATTGGAGCTATATCTTGTATAAATTATTTTACATTAAAGACAAGAGAAACTTATTTTATATAATTCTGTTTCCATTAACACTCAAATAAGTCTGTGTGAATTAATTACTGCTTTATTGTTGTCTCACTCAGGGCATTCAGCTGACTATTATGTGAATATTCTTCTAGAGGACTCTGAAAGGCTACTCACTATAAAAACTGCAATACTGTTAGCAAATGCTATCAAATTACAGGGTATAACCATGTCCTGAGTCTTAAACTGTACAATTTTATACTCAAATGAATTTAGTTATTTTATCTACTCAGCAAGAGCTTTTAATTATATTGTTTATATCTGTTTCAGAAACATATTGTAGATATAAGATTGTTTTAGTGTCAGTACTAGCAAGTTTTTGTTGGTTATGTTTTTGGCGTATATTACATTTGTACAAATTGCAGTGGCCATCGGCTGGATACAAATGAAATTTGATTTGGTTTGCTCATGTCTTCTTTGCTTTTCTTTCATTAGGTGACATAAAAATTGGTTCAAGCCAAATACAACACAATGTGAGATGCACAGCTATGTCATACAAACTAGAATTTGGAATTCCCACTGAATATTGAGTCCCTGTTGCACGTCCTACAGTTCTTCTATTGTATCACCCCAGTTGTGAACCTCTGTTCCAAGGAAAGTCAGGCTGTTTCCATTCACTTTGAGCTTCTGGAGGGCAGCTAAGACCACACTGTGTTTACATGGTCTTTTGTCAAATAAAAATGAGGTGGCTTTTCCCAATGTTTTAATTATTTGTGTTTTTAAATACTTGTGTTTTTTTTTAAAAAAAAATTGTATATTTGAAGTTGTTTTAAAATAATTGATTGGGTTGCACTACATTTTCATGGTGGAGAGATTGTGTGTTCCTGTCAGGCTGGAAGCTATCCTCACAGTAGCATTGCTGCTGATAGGGTTTCCCACATCAGACAGACCTTTGCTGAGAGGTGACACTAAATGCTCCAAACAACTACCCGGATGCAGCAGTAGTGGGGGATCTCATAAAATTAACAGTAGCACTCTCAATACAATACCTCCCTCTGCCAGTAATTACAGCAACACAGACCCTCAGTTCCTCCTGTTTCACCTGAGATGCACTCAAGCGCATTTACAATATACAGTAACGTAAAAACACTCAGTACAAATAGGTACCAATACATCAGTACAATTGACCTCTGCAAGACCAGCAGTTGAATAATGCTTGGCTCAGGGATAACATTAAACAGGGCATTCTAGCATCACCACATGTAGCTGGGAACTATAATTTGTATATCCCTAGTTTCAAGCCAACATTCTAGCCATAACACACTAACCATAGCACACTTCACTGAATTTCTTCTACAATGAGCTCTAATTCTAAGATTTTTTTTGGGTAGGTCATCAGCCTTTCTTTTCTGATTTTTATAAGAACTGTTATATTTTATCTTCATAGACTTCATTTCTTTTCATTCTCTTTGTGAACTTGCATTTCCATACCCTTCAACCCCTCTTTTATGCCTTACCCTTTTTTTTTTTTGCATTAAACTATAAAAAGGTTAATGTGATGCAACTGTACTTGAAGTGCAAATGAAATACCTAGGGCAACAAATGAAGGTTCAAAAGCTGCAGTAAGTTACGAAAAGCTGCATGATTCTGCCAGGCTTTCATTTCAAATGATATATAATACAACCATGTGTCTCTGCAAATCCAGGAACACTCATACATTTCTAAAAAACAAACAAACAACTTTTTCTTATCACTGGATTTTAGATTATATTACAAAAAATCAGAAATACTTGCTGAAAGTTTAGATTAAAAGCATACTGGAAAACGTACACCTCTGTTAAGTTACAATAATTTTATTCAGTCAGCTTTTACCTCTCATTCTCCCTACATGTATTATGCAACACACAAAAGCTATTTCAGAATATCATGTTTATAAGGGTATTCTGCAGTAACAATTGCCAGCATATATAGCAATCCTTTTATGTCTTCTTGTATCTCCTGAGAACTGGTAAATAGGTGAAAATTATGAGGGCTGAATCATAACTCACTCACACCTGAGT
This sequence comes from Ctenosaura bakeri, assembly GCA_948474755.1. NCBI lineage: Eukaryota > Metazoa > Chordata > Lepidosauria > Squamata > Iguanidae > Ctenosaura > Ctenosaura bakeri. Next base: position 929 of record CAOLHI010008135.1, on the reverse strand, counting down.
AATAAGCCTGCCATGACTAAATTAAGTCTTGATGATTTTAACCCTGGTCCATTCCTGCAACACTGTAGGAAAAGGAAGCAATTTTGTTGGCTTCCAATGGAAAAGCGGCCAAGGATAATATGTTATGGCATAGATCATCACAATGGACAGTATGTGGGAGGCAGAGTCAGAGAAAATATAAGCTCCTGATGTCCCTCTTTGCTGGACTTCTGCTTCTATTGCAGAGTAACCTTTGCTGGTCACTTCAGTGCTGAGTAGGAATGCTTTCCCTTTTCTATGTCCCCCCCCCAACCTACATTATAAACTTTTAAAAGTAACTTGAGGGGGTGTGAAAATGGGGCTTCCCATTATCTAGACTTAGCTAAAGGGGGAATACTTCCCTCTTCACGTAAACCAAGGGTTAATGAGGTGTTGGGATTAGATTACATTTTAGTGTGGGTCAGCATCATAGGTCATGCGGGTCAGCATCATAGGTCACAGGGTGAGAACTGACCAATCAAAAGGTAAGAGGTGAGCATCTTCAAGATGCTTCGAGATGCTTCCAAGGAGAAGTTATAAAACTTCTTGGGGGACCATGTGGCCGAGAGATAACAAAGGAAGAACAACAAAGGAATCTCCTGTAGAGGGGATCTGTGCCAGTCGCAGGCTTGCAGGCCTAGGCTTCGCCTCCTGGCTTCTTTCCTCTTAGAACATCTAAACCTGAGAACCATCTGTGAGTGCTAGACTAAAGTAGTTAGCCGTGTTAGGCTTTTCTATTATTTTGGAGCTGGCTGATCTAAAGAATGTATCTGTGCTTTTATATTTGTTCTTTTTGTAACTACTTGTAACTAAGCATGCCTGGGAGGGGGGAGCTTCCCATGTGTGTTATTGCCTTGTTCATTTGCATGCCTTGAATAAATACTTTCTGTAAGACCTCTGTTTCCTCCTTC
>CAOLHI010008133.1:0-10800 GCA_948474755.1 Ctenosaura bakeri | reverse complement strand
GTGCGTTTACAGAACTAAGACTAAATATGTTTGAGTCATCTGAAAGAGATGGGAGGCTTAATAACGTACCAAAAAACCTCCGCAGATGTTTAGCCGGCTGCCCTTATTCAGAAGATTTAACTCACTATTTAGTCTGTTGTCCTTTGTACAGTGGCCCAAGGGAACGATTCATTTCACTGTTAATTCAGAATAGATTTTTTTTTTTGAACTTTCAAGAAATGGTTCTTTACCTCCTAATGGACACAGACAAATATGTGACTTGGCGTGTGGCTTTATTTGCCACTGCCACAAAAAAAATTAGAAAGAAACATCTGGCAGAGATAGCTGTATCTTGCAAAATATAAAATGCTTAGTTTCTGACCCTTTTTGTGATTTTACCCAAAGTGTATCACCTATGTGAAGGTTTTTAATTGTAAAATTTTATAGTTTGTTAACTTGTATTTTTGTATTTTTAAATAATATTGTTGTTGTTGTTTTTTGTTTTAATGTATTGTTCAATTGTTTTATTGTTATTGTTCCACTGTGTCATATTAAGACAACAGTGTTATTGTGGTGGTATGATTGTGTACATAAAACTTGTAAATTTTGTGAAAAGAGCTGTCTGTGTTTTTTAAATCCTTTCCTGGAGAAAATGGCCAGCAGATTGTTAGTGACGTTCCCAAGCATAAGTTGTATTATGCAAGCAGAGTGTTTTCGCTGGGCATCACCTAAAGCCTGGACCCATCTGATGGAGATAGATGGAGAGATTTGCAGCCAGACCAGGGCGAAAGTGTACACAATCCACATTGAATCTTTCCTCCTTCTGCAATGGGGGTGGAAGACCGACTGCAGAGCAGGTAGCAGCCCAGTGCTGAAGGCTCATTTATTTATTTGTCTATGTCAAGCTAGACATACACATTTGTAACTGTTTAGTATTCATTTTTAGGGCCGTGTTCCTGTTGCCACAACCACATATGCCCCCCCAACCTCTTTAACAGCCAACACCCACACCAAGCAACAGTGACAACTCTAACTGGAGCCTGTAAGAACAAGGAAGAGAGAAGAAAGAATGTTTGATTTTAATCCTCCAGTGCCTCATTTTAACCCTTATGCGAATCATAATTTAATTTTTCATTTATAGGGAGACACAATGGCATTGTAGCCGTGCACACCATACTGCACATTGTAATTGCACAATAAGGTGCTAGCTGTGCACTTTCAGCAGAGGTCTACATGCATTTACTATAGTGGGATCCAGTATAGGGATCGGGTATTACAACTGGAAGGGAACTCTGCTTGCAGATATTTATACTACTCTAGCAATGGAAGATCTTGGGCTAAATCTGTTTGGATCCTTCAGCTCTAGCGCATTCCTTGGGTTAGGGCAGGGGTCGTGAACAAATTCCTAGCCATTTATTGAGGTGAGATCAGCTAGGTGGTATGCAGGAACTGACGGGAAGGAGGGAGGGTGGGGACAATAAATGGCAGCTAATTTGGGGTGTTTCCTATACATGGCCTTCGGGGGTCTCCTCTTGGCTTACTGTACACTGTTGTCACCTACACGAAGCACATAATTTAGATGATTTTGTTGTAACTTCTGTCAACTTCATCTGAAGGTGACCCAATGAAGGAGAGGGCCTTTTCTTTGGCACTTCTAGCAAGTCCAGTGTGGGCAGAAGGAGGGCAGAGGAGAAGTGGCCAAGGGGAAAGAAATGCCACCTGCTCCTAGATCTTCATTGAAATTTGAGAGCCACATGCACCTAGCCCTTCAGGTTGTAGTATAGAGCCTGTGCGGTGGAGTGGCCTGAGGGGTGGAATCGGATGCTAGAAAAGCAGAGTTTGGACCCCTGTTCAGCCTTGGAGACCCACTGGGTGACCTTGGACAAGTTGTACTCTCAGCCTCAGAAGAAGGCAAGGGCAAACCACTTCTGTACACATTTGACCAAGAAAGCCCTGCCATGGGTTATGCTTAGTCAGAAATGACTTGAAGACACACAACAAGCAGATTGTGGTGACATTCCTTCATTCTATGATGTTGGGCCTTGTGGCGCCATTAAGTGGCAAGCCTCTTGACTTGGCCTCCCGAACCGTCCCAAAGAACTGGGTTTCCATGGCCTCCAGCACCCCTTCCCTGTCCTCCCAACTGCCCAGAACACAGGCAGACTGTTGCTAACATCCTCTGTTGTTAACTGCTGTCAAGCTGACTTCAACTTATGGCATCCTTCTTGCACACCGATTGCAGAATGGGCCTATGCCCCTTGATCTATGGCACTGTCTTGGGTCTCCCAATTCTGGGGTGCAGCAGCGTCTTTTTCACTTACATCCTAAATTGTTACAATGGGCAGGAAAGAAGACTTTGACGGAGGCATCCTTTTTAAAGCTGCCGCAAGTCCAGCAAGCAGGAGGTGAATTCTCTCCCCCCTCTGGTCCCAAAAGGTAGGGCAGGACAGTGTGGAATCCAGGGATTTGCTGGCTGTGGGGACTTAATTAATTGATCCCAGGTCACACTGGAGACCGGGTGGCCCCTACGGTGCTGCGAGGCAGCTGGAGAAGCCGCCTGCTATTTCTCCATCAGGCTGTGGTGATGGTAGTGGAAAGTTTATTTCCTTTAGCTATGTCTGATTAGTTGTTGTTGTTGTTCTAACAGGCCCAAATCTGGAAAGAAATGACCCCAGCTCTTTTTTTTTAAAGGGGGGGGGAATCAGCAGCAATGGCAACAGCAAGAAAACCCTCCAATCTTTCCAGATTTGAGATTTGTATTTCTTTCTGGATCAAAGAGGAACAGATCTTCAAAACCCTCCACCTTCTTGAAAAGCTGGTCCCATGTTTGTCAAAGGGAGACCATACCCGCTGCTCCTCTGATAGGAAAACCACAACCCAGCCCTGCTTCCCCCATAGTTTAGCAACAAAACAAGGCTCACATCTCTGGAAGCCGCCAGGGGGCATGGATCTCCCATAGAAAACGCCCTCCCACACCTTGTTTTAGGCCCATCCCCTGAAATCTCAGAGCGCCCTCCTCTCCTTCCACAGGCCCAGAGGAGAGAATGAGGGCAGCTAATTTCCCAAGAATGAATGAATGTGTACCTGTCCTCCCTGTGTCTGTTGTGTGTTTGGTGTCGTGGATTTGTTCTGTGCGAGGGCGCTGTGAATGTAGGAATGGGTCTCTAGCCTCTGTAGGTGTGTTGCGTGTTTGGTGTCGTGGATTCATCCTGCGTGGGGTTGCTGTGAAGGCAGGAACGTGCACCTGTCTGCTGTAGGTGCATTGTGTGTTTGGTGTCGTGGATTTGTCCTCCATGGGGACGCTGGGAACTTAAGAAGGTGCATCTGCCCTCTGTAGGTGTGTTGTGCATTTGGCCTCCTGGATTCGTCCCGCGTGGGGATGCTGTGAAGGTCGGAATGCGCATCTCTGTGTGCGTTGTGCTTTTGGCGTCGTGGTTTTGTCCTGCGTGGGGATGCTGGGAACATAGGAAGGTGCATCCGCCCTCTGTAGGTGCGTTGTGCGTGGATTCGTCCTGCGTGGGGATGCTGGGAATGTAGGAAGGTGCATCCGCCCTCTGTAGGTGTGTTGTGTGTTTGGTGCGTGTTTGGCCTCATGGATTCGTCCTATGTGGGGATGCTGGGAACGTAGGAAGGTGCATCCGCCCTCTGCAGGTGTGCTGTGCGTTTGGCCTTGTGGATTCGTCCCGCGTGGAGATGCTGTGAAGGTCGGAATGTGCATCTCTATGTGAGTTGTGCTTTTGGCATCGTGGCTTCGTCCCGCGTGGGGATGCTGTGAAGGTAGCCACGTGCGCCCGCCCTCTGCAGGTGTGTTGTGCGTTTGGCGCCGTGGATCCGTCCCGCGTGGGGATGCTGTGAAGGTCGGAGTGTGCATCTCTGCGTGCGTTGTGCTCTTGGCGTCGTGGATCCGTCCCGCGTGGGGGTGCCGTGAGGGCGTGGCTGCGCCCCCGTCCCCTCTCTGTGCGTCGCGTGCTCCTCTCCGGCTGCTGTGCGCGGGGCGCTCCTTCCTTCCTTCCTTCCTTCCGCGCGCGCGTGTCGCCGGCCTTCCTGGCGGGGGCTGCGCGGAGCCTGGAGGGCGGGGAGACCGGGACCCCCGGCCGCCGCGCCTGGAAGAAGCCGAGGAGGAGGCGGGGGCGGCGGCGGGGGCGGCTCCCTCCCTCTCTCCCCGCCCTCCCTCCCTCGCCTCCGCCCGGCCCCGATTTAAGGCGATGCTCCCGCCGCCGCCGCCGCCTCCTCTCCTCCCGCTGGGCGCCCGGGGCGGCTGCTGCTGAGCGCGCGCTCCCTCTCGCGCGGGGGGTCCCTTCTCCGCCGCCGCCGCCCCCCCGCATGTGGAGGGCCGCCTCCCTGGACGCTGCTGCCCGAGGCGGCCGCGGCCCCCACGCCTCCCTCGCCCCGCCGAGCGGCCCCATGCAGACCGAGGAGGACGAAGACGAGGCGGCGGCCCGGAGCCGCCCTTCGCCCGCCGGCGGAGCCACCGCGGAGGTGAGCCAGCGCGTGGGTGGGTGGGCGGGCGGGCGCGGGTCGGGGGACGCCGGGCTCCCCGGGGCCTCGGATCGGGGTCCCCCCTCCCCGGGGAAAGGCAGCCAAGCCCCCCCCCGAGGCCGGGGGTCCGGAGAGACCCTGCTGCGGAGAGGGCGGGGGGTGGAGCAGCCCCCCCACCCCGCAGGTCCCCAGCCCAGAGGCGGTGGGAGGCTGCCGGGGCAGGGGAGGGCCGCCATCCGTTCCGGGTTTTAGTCAGAACGTTGGAGGCAGCGAGCCGGGGTGCCCAGAATCGAGGTTTAAGGGAACGGAAGAGTGATGGATAAAATGGTTAGTAATACTGGTAGCAGTAATAATACTCATAGGCAGGCTTTTGAAGAGAGACGCCGCTTGGATCCTACTGGGGTCCCTCCTGGCAGCCCCTCGCTGGGGACGAAATGCTTGGATAGGATTCCAAGAACCGAAAGTCTAAAAACTCCAGGGGGGAGAGCTGGTCGACTGGGGAACTGAGATGGGGCAGATGAGCAGGAGGGTGGGGAAGAGGCGAGTCGCATCCTATGGTGGGGGTCATATCAGACAATAATCAATAACCAGATCGTGGGGGTCAGAGTTCAGCATGTTGGAGAGCTCCTGTAGAAGAAGTATTTTGGGCATATGTGGTTGGCTTTGCATGAAAGGGGGTGCCTAATCCAGGGTCCTATTCTGTGGATGCCCACCACCGCTTCCTCTTCTTGCTCTCTTTCACTGAAGAATGGAATAAAAACATTAAGTTCACACTAAAACCCGGAGCACATTCACCACCGCTCCCCTCCCACATAGAAGACCACAACTAGCATCACAACACCACTGTCCACACCACTGTCCTGCAAGATGGGAAGCTGATCTCAAGAGTGTCCCAAAGGCTGCATGCACCTCCTCCCTCCTCCTCTGGAGCAAGGGTTGCCACCTTTCCCTCCCCGTATCACTGATTCGGCTCCTGTGCTTTTTAGCGGCAAGTGGGCACGACAGACGCGCCGGGGAATTCCCACCGCTTAACCTCGTAACTAACACACATGTGTCTCTCGGTGTGTGATGCCAAAATAAAACAGCAGCCTTACAGAAGGAGCAAAGTGTGTGATGGCGCCGGGAGAAGGATGGCAGCTCTAGCGAAGAAGTGGCTACTTCTGGAAAGAAGATATCTAAAAGGAGCGATTTCTAATTTGTAAGGGATCGGCCTAAATACCCGGAAGGCAGCAGATCCCATCCGCTCTTGGAAGCTAAGCAGGGTCAGTCTGGTTACTACTTGGATGGGAGACCACCCACAAATGCCAGGCAATGTTTCAGCAGAAGGAACCAGCAAAGCCAACTCTGCCCAAGAAAAGCCTAGGAAATTCATAGGGTGACCATAAGTCAACTGGCAACGTGAAGATTATGACGGGTGCATGCAGCATGTGCTATCATGCAAAATGCAAACAGACACCCATGCACAAGAGTCACGCTGTGCTTATACACTGATGTACCATGCATACTTTCCTAGCTCTGCTTTTACCACCTTGAACTGAACATGAGTGTTCCACATCAGCCAAAAATGTCTGGCTGCTTCCAGAGGGGAACATACACAGGTTCCTTCTTAGCTGCCACATCCCACAAGCTGAACATGAGTCAACAGTGTGATGCGGCAGCCAAGAAAGCCAGTGCAATTCTCGGCTGCATCAATGGGAGTATGGTGTCGAGATCGAGGGAGGTACTGGTACCACTCTACTCTGCTTTGGTTAGACCCCATCTTGAATCCTGTGTCCAGTTCTGGGCACCCCAGTTCAAGAAGGACATGGTCAAGCTGGAGCAAGTCCAGAGGAGGGCGACCAAAATGGTGAGGGGCCTGGAAGCCATGAAGCCCTATGAGGATAGACTTAGAGAGCTGGGTATGTTTAGTCTGTAGAAGAGAAGGTCAAGAGGGGACAGGATAGCCATGTTAAAATATTTGGAGAGATGTCATGTCGAGGAAGGAGCAAGCTTTTTCTCTACCGCTCCAGAGACCAGGACAAGGAGCAATGGATTCAAGCTGCAGGAAAGGAGATTCCACCTGAACCTCAGGAAGAACTTCCTGACAGTCAGGGCTGTCCGGCAGTGGAATGTGCTGCCTCGGAGTGTAGTGCACTCTCCTTCTTTGGAGGTTTTTAAGCAGAGGCTGGATGGCCATCTGTCCAAGGGAGTGCTTTGAGGGTGTTCCTGCATGGCAGGGGGTTGGACTGGATGGCCCCTGGGGTCTCTTCCAACTCTACATTTTTATGATTCTATGATTCTATGATTCTAAGATACATATCCAAACACACCCTTACCCCTTCCAGTATATAGAGTTGCGGTATTTAATATTTAGAATAGGGTTCCCTCATTGTTCTCTGTGTAAAATAATTCACTTTGGAAATAAATGCGGTGCTCCTATCCAGATTTGTTTGTGCTCGGTGGAAGTTATTTCTGAGTAACACAGGCAAGGGGTTTGGACAGCACCCAGATCTTAGGAAAATGAATAATCTTTCAAAAAATCAGCACACCCCTCTCTTTATCCTCCTGCACTAAAGACCGAGTTGCCAATGTTTTTATGGCCTGGTGCTCCAGTGTCTTGGGGAGCCACTTGGCCTATAGATGCTACCTGGCCATTAGATGGGCGCTGGAAACTTTTAAACATTATTTTGATGTGAAAAATCGGTTTTGCTCTGAGCGATGAATAGATGAGACTGTAGGGATGATATTAAATTGTTGCATTTATAAAATGTTTGATGTTTGCGTTCTGGTTGTGTTCTTGTTATGTTGTTCCTGTGTTGTGAGCCATTTGGGGCAAGAGGTTTACATTTGTGAAGGGGAAAGTGAGCTGAAAATGACCTACATAAATTAATAAAGAGTCAGATAAAATGAATGAAGTTTATACTACGGAAGGTGTGACCCATTGATTGCCAGAATTGCTTAAATACAGAAAAGCATTTTTCTTTTCCTGGTCAGTCGGGCAACTTGCTAGTTTGTTTGCAGCTTAAGATAATATGGCAAGCTTCCATTCGTATATTTTTTTTTCTGTAAGAGTAGATGTGTGTGTATCTGATTTGGGTTGGGGCCACTGCGTAGCAAGAAGCGGTTGGCTCTTTGCTCTCAAAACTATTACTAGCTGGTACTCCTCATGAGTAGCAGTGCTACAATTACCAGTGGTAGCTGACATCCCCCATGCCAGAAGAGCTGTGAATCTGCTTTGGATTTTAGTCTGAATTGTAAAAAAGATATTCAAGACCCCGAGCCCGACTCCCTCCAGATAGGTTCAGCACCTTGGAGAGCTCCTCCATACTGCGGTAAAAAGCAGATTCACAACTCCAACAATAGGCTTGCTCACAACCACCCAAAAAAATTATTGCTCCTAAATTTACTACCAGGTGACACTACTCATGACTAGTAGTAGTACACTGACATACGCTGGCCTCTCCGGTTTTGTGAGGGTTAGGGGAACAGAACTCTTGCCAAAGTGCAAACGCCATGAATAACTTCTCCTTGGAGCCGCTTCCCAATTCTCATCCAAAATGGAAGGCAGGGGTGGGGGAAGGCTCATGCCGGCCTTCCTTTCCCCCTCTGGAGCTCCCCTCCCATTCCTATGCATTTTGCCCCCTGGAGGGGCCTTTAGAATTCCCAATCAGAGAGCTCTTTGGACTCATGAAACTACAAACCCCATATGCCACAGGAGGTTGAAACTGGAATAATAGCACTATAACAGTGTAGCATGGAAATGGCCTAGCATGGCTATGTCTTTGAATGAATCAGCCATGAATGCACCACTCTCGGATGCACATTTGTAACTGCGCTCGTGAATTCCAGCCAATAATTATTGCGCTTATAGGCAGCCTGCCCTCTTCACGTTGCCGAGTAAACACAACCAGATCAGGAAGGAAAAGTAAGAACAGGCCTCTCTGCTGCCTTCCAAACAAGCCGAGGTGTCAGGATCCATCTTCCCAGAAATGGATCACTGGATAACCCACACTGAAAGTCCTGAAAGACAGAGCAACCAGGTCAGCCTCTGCCCAACCGTGATATGAGACCCCCAGGAGGATGAGGAGCTCTTAACATGGGATCGGCCAGCCACAGGTTCATGCAGTCAAGAAACTTGCTTCCCATTAGCTGGAATGAGACAGCAGCCGCCCGGTCCCTTCAGGGAAATGTGGCTAGGATTAATGGGCGGCAGGTTAAACACCCTGTCACACTGCTGGGAAGATAAAAGTAATAATGGGATGGGGAATCAGGAAGTGTGCTAGAGCAGGGAGGAGTGGTGGAAGGTCTCCGGAGACACAGACTGGCTCCTTTTCCCTCCAGCAAGGCCTTGGATGCACAGCATGAGCGCTGCAGGAATCTAACCAGTGAAGCTCTCCCTTTGCCCCAGCGCTATGACTTAGGACCTTTCCGCACTTCACTGTTGTAGTGCTGTTATTCCACTTTCAATATCCTATGGAACCCTGGGGCTTGCAGTTTAGGGAAGGGCATTTAGAATTCTCAGCCAGAGAGCTCTTGGGTCTCCTCAGTGAACTGCAAACGCCAGAATTCTGTTCTAGTGCTATTATTCCACTTTCAATATCCTGTGGAATTCTGGGGTTTATAGTTCACTGAGAGGCCAAAGAGCTCTCTGGCTGAGAATTCTAAATCCCCTTCCCTAAACTGCAAACCCAAGAATTCCACAGGATGTTGAAACTGGAATAATAGCACTATAACAGTGTAGTGTGGAAATGGCTTGTGTTTCTTGGCTGAATGGCACAATCTCTACAACCGTGGTTGATGCTTGATGCTTCATGACATCTCCAGGGGCTGCTTCTTTGTACGGTCACCCTTGTAACATCACTAGAACCCACTCCTGTGATGTCTTGAGGGGTCATTCCTAGGTTTAACCCTGCAATCTGAAAGCTTGGTCCTCAGTCCTGACTTGGCAACCCCAATATCTCCATGTGCAGAAGCATCACATGTGCAGCTCCGCTTTTAAAGCTATCAACCAAATACAGACTTCTGCGTCAGACAAGCTTGCATGTGTATCAGTCACTACCTGGTTGCCAGCTTGATTTTAATAATGAGGAAGGGGCACTATTATCACCACATTTATGGTTGGCGGGTGGGCTGGACTCAGAAGGACTGCAGTCCTGTATTTAATCATCTAAATATATGAATCAGGAATCATTTTTCTTTTAAATCTTTATTAAAAACAAGCATTGATTGCCTTGCTGCCTTGTTCCTCCTGAATGTACTATTCCATGACTCTGTTTGAGGAACATCAGCTTGGGTTGATCGCTCTCCACACTGGCTGCCTTCCTTCCAGACATTTTGGCCTCGAAAGCCCATCATCCTAATCCTTGGACACATTGGCTGGGGGTTTTTGAGAGACAACCAAAAAGCCTACAGGAGAAGATGGATGCTTCTTGGTTTTCACCTCTCAGCGAACGAGGCCTCTCGAGCAATCCTTCAAGGCTTGTGCTAAACAAGCAATTAGCCGGGTGCTGGATTACATCATCTGGTGCACCAAGAGAATATCTGGTGGCTGAAGGGTGGCTGATTTCATTAGCGCCGGGCCAGGGCCCTGAGTTACTGGAGAGAGGCTGGCTGCTTCTGCAGTCAAGCCTGGAGAGGGGGTTTGGGTCGCTATTCCTTTAATTTTGGAGCAGACTGTACCCACACCAGTAGGTCAAACAGAATCAAAAGAAGACTCAGCCCAAAAGCTGGGAGAGAAAGTGTCTCTCTTTTGGACGACAACATCCAGAATTTGTCAGTTTAGACTGGAGCCATTTCCGCCCTATCCTGTTCTAGTGCTTTTATTCCACTTTCAAAATCCTGTGGAATTCTGAGATTTGCAGTTTACTGAGGCCCAAGAGCTCTCTGGTTGAGAATTCTCAATGCCCCTCCCTAAACTGCAAATCTCAGAATTCCATAGAATATTGAAAGTGGAATAATAGCACTATAACTGTGTAGGGCAGAAATGGCCAGAGAGTGGGAGGGGAATGCAGAGGACTGGAGAGCAGCTAAGAGTGGCAGTTGATGGTTCTCAAGTCAGTGGAATGGTGAACCCACTCCAGGTTGTAGTGCAAACTTTACAGGAACTCTCCAAGAATCAGAACCTATTTTGCAAACAAGGTTCAGCTCCCTTGGCTATCTTCTTTGAAGTTCAGGCTAAAAACCTGGAGTGGACTCACTGTCTGCCGACATGGAAGCCACCAGCAGCCCCTGGAATAGGAGCACATGATGCTGCAAAATTGTGTTGTATCACTGGTATGAGTGTGTGCGCACAGAAAGAGATGCATTTCCAAATTGCTGCTTTACCTGTGTATTTCTGCATGGCAGGGGGTTGGGGTTGGATGG
>CAOLHI010008130.1:0-11076 GCA_948474755.1 Ctenosaura bakeri | reverse complement strand
AACGTGGGAGGGAGGCCGTCAGGCTCCTCCGGTGGCGTAAGTGAATGGGGGAATAAACTATAGGTCATTTGACAGTTTTTATGCTTATTGGTCATTCCAAACAGCCAGGAAAATTATGTCCCTCTTTTTAAAAAGGCACTGAAAATTGTTTCTGCGGAAAAGAACTTCGTATATTTCTCTTGTATCGCAGGGCCTTTTCACCCCAGATAGTTATAGAACTGTATTCCACTTTAATTGACATGACAATATCCTGTGGAATTCTGGGGTTTGTAGTCTGGTGAGGCACTAATGCTTTCTGGCAGAGAATTCTAAATATCCCTCCCTAAACTGCAAATCCCAGGATTCCATAGGATGTTTCCGTGGCTGTTGAAATGGAATATGGTGCTTCCATTTTGTAGCATGAATGGAACTTCAGAAGGTACTACAACTTCTGCTCACTACTCTAGCCTATGAGAGATGGATCCCTGTCTGTAAATATCATTTGGGGAAAAAATTGCTCCTAGACAAAGAAGAAGTCTAGAAGTTATCTGTACATAGCATTAAAGGCAGTGCTTGGAAGGAGTGACTTTTTCATATTACCACTCATCAAAATGTCCCAGGCCATTTCCACACTAGACCGTTATAGTGCTATTATTCTATTTTCAACATCCTATGGAATCTTGGGGTTTGCAGTTTAAGGAGGGCCCTTTGAGGCCCTGAAACCCCAGGATTCCATAGTATGTTGAAAATGGAATAATTGCACTATAACGGTCCAGTGAGGAAATGGCCCCAGCCATCACAGCCAATGGCTGACGGATTCTGAGAGTTGTAGTCCAAAAAGTTACATTTCAAAGCTCTGGTTGGGTGGACAATGATGGACAAAGATGGCATTCCCTCCCAGAGTGTGGAATGAATGACACCTTTCTCCTTCCCCCCAATAATTTACCATTATTTTGATATTTCACTTTTGTTTCCTATTATCAGGAAATATGCGATAGTTTACACAAATGCCTGTCATTATATAGCAGTGCTTTCCACGAAACAGAACTTAGCAACTTGCTCACTCGTCATGCTACAGTCTAGTCTCTGGGGAGTTCAGGAATGCATAGAAGTATTTATGCATATATTTTCTTATTCTCCCAAATCCAGTGGGAGTTGATTGAAAAATAACATACTGAAATAGATAGCTATTATTCTAGGTCTCTTTAAATTCAATATTGTTCTCCATTGAGTCTTCTCTTACTCTGTTTCTCCCTTTCCTTTTTAAAGACTATGGTTTCTTGGATTAACTGTCAGTGGCCTATGATCTGAGTGGGGGTAGGTATAGCTTATCCTGAATCACCTCCCTCACCACACACACTTACACACTTAGCTCAGAGACCATCTCTTGGTTTCATGTGGGGTGAACAAATTGTGGCCTTCTTGATGTTCTTAGGATCATAGTATTACTGAGTTGGAAGTAGACCAAAGGATCATCTAGTCCAACTCAATCTCATGAAAGTATGCATTGCTAAACCATCTCCAAGAGTTGCCATTCCAGCCATAAACTTCTGAAGTAATCTATTCCAAGGAGAATTTCCAAAGTTTAGGTGGAATATCTTTTTTTGTGATAGGAATCTATCAGTTCACTCCTACCTCTGAAACTGCAGAAAGCAAGCTTGTTCCATCTTCTCCAAGGCATCATTTCTGATACTGAAGGATGTCTGTCATATCACCTCTCTTTTATGCATTGCAATTCCCATCAGCTAAAACTAGTATAGTAAAGGATGATCTGAGTTGCAAACCAGCAACACTCAGTGGTTGCCTATCCCTAGTTTAATACCTTGTGGCTACTCAGTATTCATATCGCTATGACAGCATGCAATTGTTTAATTGTGACACAGCATTACATAATGTAAAATTTAAATGTAACCAGAAAAGAATTGATTGAATCAATCTAAGGGCTCTCTCTGAACTTGAACTTGTGTTCTAAAGTTCAAGTTCAGAACACAGTGATAAAGGTTTATGGTCCGTTATGTGCAAATCATCTGAATGGAGTCTAAGAACTCATTTGCCTAACAGAGCAGTTTCTTACAGATTCAGAAACTCCAAAAAAAAAAAAAAAAATCTCCCTTACTTTCATCACAATATCTGCTCATTACCTTCCCAGCAGACTATTTTCAATATTATATTATGCTCAAAAATGCATTACGTGAACACAACCTTGACACCCTACTTCCCAAAGGTAGTTTTAAGACTAAAGGATTTGGCTAACATTGCTCTGTAAAAAAAAATTACCTGTGGCTTGGAGAAGGAGAAAAATGAAGTAAATGGGGAAGAAGAATTATTTGGATAAACTGGTGTGAACAGAAAAGTAGATAAGAAAAGAAACGGGTTGGATCAGATGTATTTTAAGGAGGTGCTTGATAATAAAAACGGAATAAAAGAGTTGAGTTGAACTTAGAGCAGTCAAATGGAATAGCATGTAGTCAGGTAGGTGAAGACAAAGATGCAGTTGGGAAACAGAAAATGTCATTTCAAGCTTAACTCAAATAAAGGAAAGTGGAAGTATATGATAGCAATTGGAAAAATATTTGAGAATATTCATAAAATGTTTAAAAAAATCCTGTTTGTTGGGAAGCCTGGATGAGAAGAACCCTGGACTGATGAGAAGCTTTGCAATTCAGGATTTACTGTGTGCAAAATTCACATATGATTATTTTGCTTTTCCTGCCCAGGGCCATTTCCGTACTATACTTTTACAGCACTATTATTCCACTTTCAACATTCTATGGAATCCCGGGTTTTGCAGTTTAGAGAGGGGCCATGAAATAGCATCTTCCATGTAGAAGACACTGTTTGCTAACCAGAAAATACCTTGTGTGAGTTTTTCATGGAACAGGTCTGCATATGCAAATAGTCTTCAAAAATAGTTTTTGAAGACTACTCACAGAGGGAATAAAATTGCTACAATTAGTCATCACTTCCTCCAAGAAGAAGATGATAGAAGAATTACATCCCTAGCATAGGATGAGAATAGCTCATGGAAAGGGGAGGAGGAAGAAGAGCTTCACACGAGAACCATGTCAAAGGACCACCTATGTTTAGGAGAGGATTATAGTGCACTTGGTCTCTGCAACCAAGCAGATATTTTAGAGCTCTCTTTAGCACCCTGAGCAACTGTTATCAACTGAAAAGATAGTTTTGCCTTAGCTTGGCAGTTCAGGGTTTAAAAGAGAAGGAAGACTGAGAATGGATGAAGGAGTAAACTTTCATTTCAGAAACTTCCTTCTACTGTTCTTGTAACTACTAGGATGGAAGATGGATCACACATGTTCATTTCACTTTTCTTTGTTTGCTTCTTTATCGTATAATCCAGGGGTCTCACCTGGGGGGGGGCAGGTACACCCTAGGCCAGAAGACCCTTTGGCAAGCTATGGGGATCTGGAATGTGGACTCTGGATCAATGTGGGTGAAATAAATTGCTTGGAGGCCCACTTTAACCATTTGTTGTGAGGGGATCTGGATCACACCAGTTAAACAACTATGTACTTGCTGTAGATTACTTGCTGCATCATTTATCACCAATAAAGCTTATCTTATGACAGTGCCAGTTTTTGGTGTATGGAATTAAAAATAGTACCAGCTCTGAACCAGGCTGGATAAGCCTAGGTACAAAAATGGGAAATACAGGGATGTTGCAATTCTCAATTCAAAAGTTGTAATTTCTTTTTATTATTTTTTTAATGTCTTTTATTGTTCCTTGTCTGTAGTCCTCATGTGGCCAGTAAGGGGAGTGGTCTCTTCCTGCGTTGCAATCTCTCAATACAATCTTGACTGATGACTTTCCACACCCAATGTAGGCCTGTGACTGTAATATTGTCACCATTTTTCTCCTGTTTGATTTTTACCATCTTGTCTGATGAAAGACAGCAAAGCTTCAAAAGCTTGCATAATGTCCTTTATGCTGTGAAGTCACGAAGCCCACTCATGCTAAACCCTACTGGGGCTAAAAGAAAAAGAGTCTGATACAGAATCCAGCAAGTTTATATTTCAGTGGGGAAATATCTACACCACATCTCCTTCTCAAGACTGCCAAGGGTATGAATGCATCTTCCCTTGGAAATCTGAACATTTCCAAGACTTGCAATGGATTTCAGTACGGGAAAAATAAAGCTCACTAAATCATGAGCATGAATGGACACAGTTAAAAGTAAGTACATTTTAAAAGATACTTATAGACCTCTATGGGAACATGTATCGAAGCATTGAAGTCAATAGGAAATGTATTCAAAAATGCACATTTTAAAAAAATGCGCACAGATTTTCTTGCAGAGGGGAAAAAAAACCTTGCATAGGATGCAGATAGCACAAGAAAATCAGTGGAGGGGGAGATAAGATGGTCAAGTAGAATGAGATAGGCAATTCAATTTTTAAAAGTTAGAGTTGTTGCATTTATAGATCTATGAGAGTAATAAATTTCTAATTTGACAAATGCAGTACATTAATAAATCAAGAATTGACACATGCTATCGATTGTACTTCTTATGAAGATGCAAGAGAGGGATAAACAAGCATACTATTTGAGTGAAAATCCAGCCCAGAGTTATGGCAGTGCACGTAAGCCCATTGAAATCAATAGGTTCAAGCACCCTTAGCACCAGATTGGATTGTGACCTTTATCTTTAAATTGGACAATAAACACTCACCTTCTGGGACCTTTTATCACCATCCTGTCATTCAGGGAATATCTCGTTCAAGTGTTGCTTTTTTATGGCAGGTATAAAAATCTAAAAATTATTTCCCTGGGAATAGCCATTTGTTTACAACTTTAATTTATTTTCACATAAGAAAAGGGCAATAACTCAAGTTGATTAGCCTCTTGTGTTTTTAACAACTCTTAAGTGCCCAAAACTCTGGGTGCAAGAAAAGGAAGTTGCTGTCCTTACATTTGTACTGCTGGAAGCTAGTGCTTGGAAGAGAGTACAGTCTATATATCACTGCAGAGGGCTTAAATACCCTAAAGGCACCAGGTCCCATCTCATCTTGGAAGCTAAGTAGGGTCAATCCTGGTTAGCACTTGGATGGGAGACAGTCAAGGAATACCTGATGCTGTAGGCTGTATTTTAGGGGAAGGAACTGGCAAAGCCACTGCTTGAGTATTCCTTACCTAAGAAAACCCTATGAAATTGATGGAGTTGTCATGAGTCAACAGGTGACTTGAAGGAACAAATGCACACACACACACACACACACACACACACACGAGGAGGTTGACCAATCTGCAATTGTAGAGCCAGATGCAGCCTGCAGCCTAAATTGAAAAAACAGTTTCCAAGACTGTCATTTCTTTGATGAAACTCCTAGCTGGGAAGGCGAAGTGAGGGGGAGAGAGAGAGAGAGATCCAAGGGTGATGAGCTCAGCTACTTTTGGTTCTATTCCTGGTTTCGGCCTTGCCCATTGGGGGCCATTGGTGTCCAATAGATGCAGAACCGGAAGTGTTACTTTTTTGGGACTACATTTCCTAGAATCTTTCAGCCAATGTGGAGATCAGTCATGCATACTGGAGGATTCTTCAATCACTAGAGAATGGTTGCTTACATGGGTATGGTGGGGGTGGATCTACTTCAGGTTTTCATTTGAGTTGGACGAGATGCTCCATAAGCATACTTTCATGTGTAAATTTGTGAAGAATAAGTCCTTCATTTTTAAATATGTTCTTGCAACATGAAAACAATTGCTAAAATCTCCTGTTGCTTCCTTTGAGAAGTAACCTAGGGAAGAGATATGCACCTAGTCTCTGCTTGTAGAGCTCTAACAAAGGAGCACCTTCCACCTCTCTAAGTAATTAGTTTCATATTCACATTGTTCTTTTTGTTCATACTCCTCTTTTAATGTGTTAAAAAACCCATCTGACTTCACTGACTACCTCCATCACCTAAATTACCTGGTTGCTAACACAGGCAAGACTCTGTGCAACGGATGAAGTGGGCTTCTGTCCAGAACATAAAGCTTGGACCACTGGATGTTATGCTATTTTGGCTGCAAGACACACAGACATCTATAGCCCATGCCCAGAAATTACTTCCCAGATTTGTCTCTTGAAAATTGTACAAGGGAAAGAAGATACTCAATCCATTCCCTTGTTTTGTGGTTTTAACTTGAACCCATCTCTCCACAACTTCCTAGTTTTGCTTTCATTAAAAACAACAACAACAAGGGAGATCCATTCACAGATCTCCTGCTGTCACCTCTAGTTTAGCCCTAAGGCAGAGACAGATATCACGGAACACAGTGAATTAGATGACTGACATTCTTTCAGACAGGACTAACCTTCTTTAAAATATTGTAAACTTTAGATAAGCCAGAATCAGGCTCCTGTATTTACAAGGAGATTTAGCTTCACAAAACCTTATTAATTCCTCCTAAATCTCTGTGCTCCCTTTTTTAAAAATTTAATGGAAAAATGTCTGCTCTTCACCAGTTCCTCTATAGAAGATGGAAATACTGGGCATTTCTCCATTTAAATGAAATTGTGAAATGCAATCCAGAGAAATAATAACATGTCTATGGTGGATCAATCTACAATAACAAGTTTTGGGGCTAGTTTAGGAGTATGGGCGTGCATGTTAAGAAAAAAAGACGAAGCAACACTGGAACATTATTTACAAAGTGAGCATGAATTACAATTTTCACTCATTGCTCTCAGCTAAGAGCAATGAGCAACACACTATGTACGAAATGTCAAACGTTCAGTGAAATCAAGATTCTCCAGAAATGAGACCTTGGATTCCCAGATAATGCTAGACTCCCAGAAGCCCCAGTTAGTATGACCAATGATGAGGACATGGCCCTGGACTTGTGCAGCTCAAGGCACTGTTGGGCAGGGGCCACATTTGGTGGCCTTCAAGGGCAAGAGACCAACCCATGTGACATCAGGTTCACTATGCATAGGAGGGTGCTTAAAGAGGCCTTGGAACTGCCTCTTTAGGCTCTTTGACCTGGGATAGTGTGGAGAAAGGGTTTATCTTTGAGGGAGAACCTGAGGAGGTTGACTTCACTTTAAGTCCTGTGACTTGGAGAGGGGATGCCTATCTTCTAGTAGATGGTCAGACAGAGAGTAACCCAGCTACTTGACTGTCCTCAGAGCTCAGATGGTTTGCCCAAAGGAAGGCTGAGCAGGAAGTCAGGAGTGCCCACTTGGAGTGGGCATTCCGTTGCACAGCAATGCCTCCAACACAAGGATACCACAATCCATGCAAGCAGAGATTCTGCTGTGCAGTCTATGTCTTCATCTCCACACTGCAGACCTATAAACAAGGGACAAGGAATAATTCTTACTGAAATGAACAGCCGAATGATTGCAGAGTGGCTTTCTAGCTACTAAGATTTACTTCTAAGCAGACATAGAAAGCATGCCACTGTGACAGTTTTCTCCCCATCCGTCTCAAATACAGACTGTACAATCCACAAGCAAATATTGTGCCACCAAACTCATCTTGGCACTCCCTTCGTCTTGGTGTCCAGGGCAACAGCTCCACTTGCTTGCCTCCAAGTCCAGCTGTGTGGGAATGTGTTCCTGAGCTCTTAAAGTAGGATCGTGCCAAATTTATTCCTTTCCAGTGGAACTGCCCTATTTTCTCCTCTATTGCTAATGTTTAATCTAAAAGTAGAAGTGGTCAATACATTGGAGAGTTCTAAATCCACAGAGTTTTCAATTCTCAAAGCCTGGATTACTAGTGAAATTGCTTAAACACGAATAACCCTGCAGGGACTGCAGAGGAACAGGCGCTGCTACTCATTCTGACACAGAGGAGAAATCCCTGGCTAAAGTACTGCATCTCTCATTCTGAACTATTTTTTTTTTAAATAAGGCAAGGTCCTATTCATATACAGGGTATGCAATATGCAAGCAAAGGGGAAAAATATTCTTCTCCCCCCACAAAGATGAGCTGGATAGCACCTGGGTGCACCCTTTCAACTGATCAGTGGCCGGGGTAGAGCTCTTGCGTCTGGCCACTGCTGCAAAGGTAGGTCAATTGCATTGTGCAGGATTCTTTTTGTACAATACAGTTGTTTCTCCATATTTGTGGGTTTCACTGTTATGGAATTGATTTCCCAGTTTCTCCAACCTCTGCACCCTCACACTTCAAGCACTTATTTTCCAGGAGAACTTTTCCTCTTGGTGGCTCTGATCAGTCTGTGCAGCCCTTTAAAAACCTGCTTTTGGTTGTCCTCCACCTCCTCTGCCTGCCCAGCTAAGGATGACTCACAACCTGATTTCTCAGCACCACAATTCCTCTCAAGATGCCCCACACACACCTAAGGAAGAAGATAGAGGGTGGAAGTGCAGGGCTGCCATGCCAACCCACCCCCTTTCCCTTTCCTTTCCTTGAACTGGTTTGGACTCTTTGTGCCTGATCGCTCCCCCACCATGCCTTGTCCCCCATTCCACAGACACACATACACACACTTTCTGATATTTGCAGTTCTTCCACCTTTGCTGGATTCCTGTGCCCTTAACCCTAGTGAATGCAACTATACTCCAAAAGTACCTGCACTACCTTAAGTAAGGGTTATACCCACAAGAGGCATCAAACAAGATTCTGGCAAATGATTTCCAGCAAAAACAGTAAACCCCTTGAGACCATTCCTTCAAAGTCAAGTCAATTCTGACCATGAAGTTGTCTTAATCTTATCTGAAAGTAAAGGATGAGGACACTGGTAGGCTCATTTTTCACCCAGCAGTGCAAGTCAAATTGATTTCTCCGAAAATTGTACAGGGGCTACTCAAGAATTTCTCCGTTTCAAACGTAATAAAGCAAACTTGAATTATCTCTACCTTCTGAACATAACAAGCAGACCATTAACTCACTATATTTTAAATTTTGCAGTTGTCCACCTTTTGCAATGCAGTTTTTTAATGCAAGAATTGTACCAAAATTTATTTAAGTATTATATTTTGAGAAGTATACTTTGTTGTCAAAGACTTTTAAAGTGTTTGAGTGCTAGAATTCTTTGTTGATTTCATTTCATGAAGGAAAAAGTGAATGATGTCTGCAATTTTCTTTCCGCTGGAACAAAGTATTCAAAAACTATGTGTTAAAATAAAATAAAAATTTACTGGGAAAAAAAAAAATGTGTTTTTTTTTAACTATTCACAGTATAGGGCTTACTATGTACAAAATTTGCACAATGTTTTTTGTACGGAAAATAATGTTTTCTGCACAGAAAACCATATTTCTAAGCAAAAAATTATCTGCACATGAAATAATATTTCCATGCAAAACTAGATTTTCTGCACAAACATAAAAATAAAATTAAATGAAAAATTCTGTCTCCTAAATCGTAAATGCTGTTTCGTGCATAGAAAAGGCTTTAATAAAGAAAACAACCATGAACAAATAATGTGCAGAATACATCTTGAAGTGCAAGGGTTCTCATTAGTTCAGGCTTCTCATCATTCAGATTTCCTGATACACAAGAAGCATGTCTTTAACCATTTTTTCAAGTATTTCAAAATGCCTATATAAAGACAATATTTTGTGTGCCTTTTATTTTCTCCTAAAAGCTATTAAGCAACATAGAATGCAAGAAAACAGATTTAGAAATCAACACATGTGAAACTGACATGACTGGGTATGGAAAAGGAAAATATGCTTGTTAGTTTTCCCTCCTCCCCACCACCAAGAGCATCTTTTGAAAACATAATTAATGTAAGATTTTCTTATGGCATTGAGCAACCAACACACCTTCTAATTGTGAGCAGTTGGCCATTGATTTAAGCTATTAGAGGAACAGCTGGCTGGCTTCAACCAACCAAAGCTCTGACGTATTTCAAGGAGGTGTGATTTGTAAACTAGGCTGGTCCCTGGCAACAATTCAGGAACAAATCTAATATCAAATTGAGCTATTTGTCTACAGTCTACAGCAATCAACTCAATCCATAACTGAGAGGTTAATGGAGCATGTTGTTCCTGCCACACCACCTTTATTTATGTGAAGGTTACATTGGAGAAGGTGTGTGTTTGTTTCGATACACAACAGCAACAGATGATGGGGACGCAATTGCTTTGTATGTTGATTTCCCCAACCTCTGAGCGATTATAAAACCTGATGAGGAAATAAACAACACTTTTCTCTATACACTTAGGGACCAGTTGAGACTGCTTTCTTTTTTATCAAAGACCTCATTTCTTTTCATCCAGTGTCCATGTGGTGGTGCATCAAGTAATTAATGATTGATGAGAGCACTTCATGCCAAAAGGTGTTGGGAAGTCAAACTTTATGATACATGAGTATGCATGAGTCTCTGTGTGCTCAGTCATCCAAGATGATAGCTCTTTGTTTCTCTGATGCTATGGTGTACAGACATGGGTTTATGGGATCTGATATCCACTACCTAGAGCCAAATACAAATGTGAGCAAGAGTGGGCAGATCCAATTACTTAGAGAACCCCATCAGCGTCTCAGAGCAGGTTGGGCAGAGAATCCAAATAAATACAGATCAGTTAACAAAGCAGATGTGTTTCTGGATGTTACTTCTTTGACAGAAAATTTGGTACCAGAGTAAGGTTTTCTGGTAAAGTAAGGAACAAGGCTTCTGTCCCTTTAGTGATTAGGTAGAAGAGAGAATTTCAGCAGGTGTTACTTGTCATGCAACCAACCAACACATACAGGCAGACAGATGTTTATCTCTAATTTAGAGTTATGAAAGCCAGTGTGATGCAGTAGTTTGAGCACTGGATTACAATCCTCAAAGCCAGGGTTCAATTCCCCACTTGGGAAACTAGTAGTCACAAGAGAGATCAAAAGAACATAGGCAATGATCAAATATCAAATATCACTATGTATACCAACTAAAATCTTACATTATTTTCTTAACCTATCAATCATAACATCCAAATATATGTATAGAAAGAATTTGCATATGAAGCTCCAAGACCACGATGCTATACAAAAGTCTGTCATAGGTAATGTAGCAAGGCAATGGACAACGCAGTACAAAAATACTATTTAGATACAATGATAGAAATATTATTTAGCTATAATGATGATGAGCGTTAATGGATGATGTGTCTGTTCCTGGGATCTACAAATGTGATGTTTTGGCCAAA
>CAOLHI010008128.1:0-10163 GCA_948474755.1 Ctenosaura bakeri | reverse complement strand
TATTTCCAACACCAAAAATCCCACAACACACTGGCTCTCTAATTGTGTAGCATATTTAAAAAACTGGAGTGCTCCCCAAATTTCCACCCCTGTGCAAAAAATTCTACTGTTTTTCACCCCCAATCAATTTCCAAAGAGGTAGGATCTTGCCCAAAATTTTATAACTTTTTGCCATGCATGATTTATGTCATATAAAATTTTTTTTTTTGAATGAAAAAAACAGTCTGTTTCAGTGCGGGGCCCTTTTAAACAGAAAAAACACCAAGGCCCCGAACAAAATTTTTAAGTTTTTTATAGGCCATCACAATCAAAAATTAAGGATTTAAAATTGTTTCCCCTTTTCCTGCCCGCTATATTGACACATTTTTGGGTCTGTCTGGTCTTATCATCTTGACCAAAGGGCTTTTTTCTAAAATTTTCCAAAAAATTCTACACCATTTAAGATTTATTCAGGCATATGAAATTTATTTCCTTTTGTCTATTTTTTTTCCCAAGAAGCACAGGAAGCTCCCTTCCTAAACTCGAACAGTCTGGGGAAAAAGTGGAACTGACATATTGCCCCACCCGGGGATGTTTAAAAAAACCCTTTTAAGAAAAGGGAAATTTTTATGGCATGCAGAAAAAACACCCAAAAAAGGATTTTTTAATAGATTCAGTAAAGGGAAAAAGCCACACCCCTAAATTGAAACCCTTTACCAGGGCTGTTAAAAAAACAAAATGTCTTGCTGGTTTCAGATTCACAGGGTTTTCAGGTTTGTTTGGGGGGAAATGAGGGAAAAAAACCCTTTACAATGGGTATTCCCAGTCTTTGGGAAATCCCATCCCAGAAAGGTAATGACTTCCCCCCTTTGCTACCCCCCATTTTTTGGCCAAAAAAACCGGAAGGTCAAAAAAAAAAGGGCCCCACCCAAAAAGGGTTTTGCTGTTTTAGGGTTGGAAGGCTTTTTTTTAAAATTTTTTTGTTTGTAATGTTTAATGTTTTAACTGTATAACCCGTGGAAAAGCCTTCCATGGAGGCTGGGTGGGTTTTCCCCGGGTTTTTCCCCTTTTTCTTTAAAAGGGCAAAATCATTTTTTCCATATGAGCTGGGGGGCTTTTTTTTCATTTTTTTTGGGTTGGGTTTTTTTTGCTATAGGTTTTTATAATTTTTATGTTTTTAATAAATTTAAAATTCTTTTTTTAATGTTTTTTTTTTTTTTTTGGAAGTTGCTTTTTATTTATTTGGGGGGAAAAACATACAAATATAATTTTAAAAAATAAATAAAAAGGGTTTTTTAAAATAAACCCTTATTTTATACTTTTATTTTAAGTATCGGATAGTTTTTAATCTGTGTAGGGTTTTTTTTTGAATATGTTGTTAACTCCCTTGCATCCAATTATTGGCAAAAAGGGGAAAGAACAACAAGAACAACAACTTAAGTTTTAAACAAAAAGTTGAAGCTGACTTCATGTTAATTCACAACAAAACATCAAGATGATGTTCCCGCTTAGTAGTTTAACTGCTAACACATGGGTGAAATTTCATAGATAAACACCCATCCAGATGTTGTTGTCAAAATTTATTCAGAAGGGGTTTGCCATTTCTTTTCCCCTGAGGTGGGGTAAATTGCTCCAGATTACCCGTGGGTTTCCCCGGGGAAACAGGGATTTTTTTTGGTTTTCCAGAGTTGCACTCTAACACTCAGACCACAGCACCATAACTTTCTGTTAGTGGGTGTAGCCAGAGGAATTAGGAGGAAAGGTTTGCATTTTATTAAAAAAAAATTGAGTAGAAGCAACAAAAATGTTCAAAAGCCCTTTGATGTAATCAGTATAGTTCGTCAAAAACTTTCATCCTTCTTTTACCCAAAAGTCTAGCACCCAGTGAAAAGAAACTAATAAACTCCCCACAGACAATTTTTAAATTTCAAAAGGTAAGCAATTTCTCTGCCCCCCAGTTCAGTTTTATCTCTTTTAAAATTGTGTCAAGGATTTTTAAATTTTTATTTCACTTCATTTTGGGGGATAAAAATATTTATTGTAATTAGATTTCCTGGTAAAACATATATCTAAGAATTCTGTTTTAGGCAATGGGGTTTTTTTTTTTTGTTTTTTTTTGGGACAGTATTGTGGGTTTTGGGCCCCAGAATTTTTTAAAAAAAATAAGAGTGAACCTCTTCCCCCACTGCAGCTACACTAAAACCCAACCAAATTTTTTTTCTCCCCCCTCCCCCCCAACAGAAAAAATTTTCCCCAAAAGGGGTTTTCTTTGTTTCAGTCATTTGGATTGCTTTCCCTTAAAACAATTATTTTTGACAAGTTGAAAATCTTCCTGTAATTGGAAATTTCAATTTGACTTTAAAGTTTTTCCCCCATTTAAAAGCCCTGTTAAAAGATTTTAGTTTGATAATAATATTTCCTTCCCTATTATCCAAAAAAAATTTAATTTTGTTTTCTTTTGTTTAATTTTAGCATACCCCCGAATAGTTAGGAGACATTTTTAAAGGTGAAAGTGCTCTTTCAAGGGCCTGCTGGTTTTTTTGGGAGGTAACTGACTTATATACAATGGAATAAAATAAAAATTAGCACATAAATCCAGGATGCCAAATTTGCTTTGACTTTGAGACTGCAAATGTTTCTGCACATGGCTCTAAAAAAAAATACATTCAACTTTGGAAAAAATGCAAAGGGGAAAAAAACTCCTAACCAAAGGGGGGAAATGTGAACTTAGCCCTTGCTTTGGAAAATTTATGGGTGCATTTCACATAAAACAAACAAACAAACAAAAAAAAAAAAAATTTTTATTTAAAAAATTTTCTAGGGGGCATTTTTACCATGTTTTAGATCCTCCCCGAAATTCCCGGCCCAGGAAAGACCTTTTTTCCCTTTTTTGAGCCAGTGTAGTTTAAGTGTTTAAATGTTGGTTTTTTGTGGTTTAAGTGTTTAAATATGCAGAAACCGTAAAGGGGGGGGGGTTAGGTGGTTTTTCCCCGGAAATTTTGGGGGGGGTCCTTTTGACAACCCCCCGTGGGGGATTGGGCCCTGCCCCCGTGTGACATGGGCACACCCCTGCACAACACAGGCACACCCCTGCATGATGCAGCCACACCCTCCAAGGGGTTTATGGCCCCTCCCCCCGGAAATGTGGCCATACCCCTGCCCCCTGCCCCCCACCCCGCCCCCCCCACACACTCCAAGTACGGGGCTTTAGGGGTGACTAGGGCAAAATTCCCGTCAGCCATGGAAACCCTTCAAACAACTCGTCTCTGCCTCAGAAAAGGAATGGTGAATCTGCTCTAAAAACCCTTTTAAAAAACCCTGTGAAAGGGTTACCTTAAAGGGGGCTGTCAATGAGAAATGATTTGAAGCCCCAAAAACAAAAGGCCTTTTTTAACAAGAGAATAGTTACTTCCTGTTAACCTCCTGTTTCAAAAAAGGGCCCTTTTTCCCGACCCAAAAGGGAGCCCAGGGGGCATATAAGACATGGGAGGAAAGGCCCCTGCACCCCTAAGGGCCCTTTGGGGGGAATTGTAGGTAGTGTGTTTTGCAAAAAAAATCTTTGGGGCCCACCCCGTGTACCCCATAGCCCACCTTTGTTTTTAACAGCAATTACTAGACATAAATCCTAATGCTCTTCCTAATTTTAAAAAAAGTCATTTACCTACATTTTGAAATCACCACTCAAAAAACCCAGTCAACAATCTGCTTTTAGTTAAACTAACCTTCAAAAGGGTCAGCCCATAGAAAATTTTAAAAGGAAAAAGCCAAATAAAAATTTTTAAAGATTTGGAAATGGCTTAAAGCATTTTTTGAAACAAAAAGAAATTAACCATTAAAAAGGAATTTTTTGGGGATTAGTAATTTTAGTAGGATGATATAAATTTTGGATCTGCAACAAAAATTTTTTTCCTATTTCCTTTTCTTTTCACTACTGTAAAGAAGGGGGAAACCAGAGCCCTACTGTGTTATTAGTTATATGTCTTTTCTTTCTTTCTTTCTTTCTTTTTTTTCTTTCTTTCTTTCTTTCTTTCTTTCTTCTTTTTTCCTTCTTTTTTTTTTTGAATTCATTTTTTCTTTGATTGTAAAGTACATTGTTAATTTTAAAAAATTCAATTTAAATAAAAGGAAAAAAAGTAAAGCAGTTTTCCCAAAGGTGTAATCCCCACAAACGTGTGAAAGTTTTTAGTAGCACACTTTTGTAGCATTGTCTAATCAAAGTTTTACCCAACAAAACTGGACCAGCATGGCTGCCTTTTTTTTTTATCTCATTCAGTTTGCAGTTTGCTTTGGAAAAGGACCCAGGAAAGGGCTCTGTAAGAAAGAGAGACCACAGAAGCTGCAAAGAAAAGGGGCGGCCCCCTTGTGCACATACAATTTGGGTACCTTAAAAGTTTTTTTTATTTATTTTTTTATGGAAAGACCTCTGTCTCACCCATTATAGTGTTCACACACCACCCAGCTGATAATGTTTACATACTATACTATGCAACTCTTTTATTTTTTTAACATTCTGGGGAAACCGGGGGTTTGCAGTTTAGGGAGGAGCCTTTAAATTCCCCAGCCAGGGGAGTCTTTGGCCTCAGTAAATTAAAACCCCCAATTTTCCACAAAATGTTGACAGGGGGAATAATAACACCATAACAGTACAGCATGAAAACCCCCAAAGCCCTGGGAACCACTCCAGCCTTTTACAAGGGGAAAAAGAAAATTGTAAAAATCTTTCAAAAACCCACTGAAAATTCAGCAGGGAATTTTTGAAAAACCCTTTTAAATACAGGTTATTTGGAACCCAGGAAAAAAAAGTTTTACCCCCAGAGTTCATCTTTCCCCCCCCCCCCGGGTTTACATTTTTTGGTTTTCCCCCCCAAAAATATATTTAAAAATTTAGGCAGTATGGTTTAAATTTAACTTTTTTTTGATTTTTTGTTTGTTTTTTTTTTTAAAAACCATCCCAAAGTCTTTAGGACAGTAAAAATTTAAAAAAAAAAACACAATTTTGGAAAATAAATAAAAAAACCCCTTTTTTTCCTTTTAAGGGGAATTTTATACAGCTTAATAAAATAGAAAAAGCTCAGAATATTTCGGGTATTTCAGTGAACACAGAAGTAAAACTCTTAACCTGCCATTTTGTTTTAAAAAGAAAGCAAAAAGAAATTTCACACCCCATTTGGTGGAATCACTGAAATATTGTATAACAATTAATCATGGAAGGTCACTGTAGGAAACCCTTCCTCTTTTTTGTTCCATTTTTCCCCAGATGGCTGAGATATTTACCACCCCAATGTTTAGCTAGCCGCCCACCAGAGGGTTTTTCCCGCTTTTACAAACCACAATATTCAGATGGATCTTCTTTTTAAAAAAATTGCTCAATTTTTTTTAGAATGACTTTTCAGAACCCGTTTTTTTCCCCCCCTTCACTTGAAAAAAAAATGTACCAATTAATTTATATTTTCTTTCCCTTAAAGGGGGCCAAAAAAAAGGGAAAAAATGTTTTCATTTGATTTTCCTTTATGTGTTTTTTTGTTATAAAACTTCTAATTGTACTATGTTGCTCCTCCCATCATTTTTAATGGTAAGGTAGGATATATTTTAACAAATAAAAAAAAAAGTGGGTTTTTTGGTTTTTTTTTGGGTTTCCCAGAGTTGCATATCTCATTCTCCAGAACTATAAAAGATAATAAATAAAGTAGACTCATGACATTAAAGTCAAGAACTCAGTAAAAAAAACCCCCTTACAGTGCAGATGGAGACCAAAAGGGTTTTTCCAAATGTTGTTGGACTTCAGCTCCCATCAGGCCTAGCAAATATTCCCTTTTAGGGATGATGGGAATTGAAGTCCAGAAATTTGGGAAACCCACACATTCTCCTTAAAGGCTTGCAAAAAAAATGCTTATATGCTTTCAATGAGGGAACAGAAGTTTATTTAACTATTTCCTTTTCCACCCACACTGTTATAGGGTTTTTATTCCACTTTCAGTTTTTGTGTGGAATTCGGGTGTTTGTAGTTTCCCGGGGCCAAAATCTCCTCCCTTTAAATTTTAACTGCCCCTTTCCCTAAATTGCAAACCCCGGGATTTTTTTGGATTTTTAAAGTGGAATAATAGCATTAAAACAGTGTAGTGCAAAAAACCCCTTTGGTCTAGGTGAATAAACACCCTTTTTTGTCGTTTTCAGTGCTAAAACTCACAATTGTCAAAAAAAGAAAATTTGTAAAACACAGACAGGCTAAGGGGGGAATAGTTCCTTAAAGATTTAATGTGGAATTTATACATTTTGCCAATACAACATCTAAGTTTGTTTTTTTTTTCTGTCTCTCTCTCTTTATGGTAGCATAGGTCAAATGTTTGTGGGGTCAAGGGGTAATTAATTTTTTTTTACGAGCTTCACCACCACCCTTTGGAGTCATATCCTCAAAACTTCCCATAATTTTAAAATATTTTTAGGCATTGCCTAAATATTCTTGAAAACCCAAAAGCATAAGTGAAGGGCAACTTGGTGGAAAATTATGCCCCAAAATCCACAAACCATTAAAAAACTGTGGGGTTTGTTTTTTGAAAAGAATGATATTTTACACAGCAGATGCTGCAAAACAGTTTCGGGAAACCCCCACCAAAAAATTTGATGTTTTTGTATATTTCATAAGGCTTGCAGTGATGAATTGTTCAAAGATGAACCCCTTTTATTTTTTTTTTTTTTTTATTTTAAATATATGTTTTAAAATTCCTGTAAATCTGGAAATTTATAAATAAATATGAATTATTGCAGATCTATGACTATTTTTTTGGGATACTGTTTAAACTGGGCGTATAAGTTTTTACAGGGAAAAAACAGGATACCCTTTAAAAAGGAGGGAAGTGTGACAAAACTTTATTACTGCACTGTAAAATTACCCATGTCAAATGCTGTGTTTTTTTGCCATGACAGTTAATACCCCTCCTGTAGTTAAATTTGGTGGGTTTAAAAAGTCAGGTCTGGTCCAAGTTTTTTTTTCTTTTCCTAATGCAAAGTAAAAAAAAGGGAAAAACCCCCTTCCTCCTTCCATGTTCAGTAGGTCGGGGAAGGCCCCCCAACCCCAATAGGGCATCACATTGAGGGCAGCAAGCCATTTTAAAAGAATGAGAGACCCTGGGGGCAAAAAAGTTTGGGACTTCCAGACTTAATAACTGCCTTCCTTTAAATTTGGGGGTTTTTCCCTTTCCCTACCTGCAATGGGCATGGGAAAGGGAAGGACCATGAGGATATTTCGGGTTTAATTGTCATGGTCTCATCCTTCTCCTGTCCCAAGTGGCACAATTGTAGTTTTAAATCATTGACTTGTTTTCCCCATAAATTATGTGATTGCACTACTATCCCACACTTACCTGCAGATGCTTGAAAAGCACAATGGCTGCACTTCCTCCACCGTGCAACCCGGGGAAAATTGTATAATATGATCATGAATTGGGGAAACAACTATTGTGCGGGGGGCCTGGGGAGTGTTTTAAGCAAGCTCAACCTGCAAACATCCCCTACTGGAAAGTCAAACAGAGACTAAATTCCCCCAGCCAGGTCATATTGGGGAGAGGAAACCAGCAGTGATGCAGAGCATTTCGCCAGCTGTGCCCATCAGCCCTCAATCACACAGAAGGCTGAAATGGGTTGCGGAGGGGGGAGGTTCCCAATTAGGCTGGGGGAAACAATAATAGGGGACCTGCTCACAGGGGCTGTTTAAGTTCCCAGCATGGGGGCTCCTTTCCCACAGAAATGTTTAGCAAACCCTCCCCCCCCTTTTGGGCCCTCCTGCCCCCAAAACCCCGGGAGGATCCTGCCTCCTAAACCTTTGGGGAGGGATTTACCTGGCTGGGCCCTTGTTTTTTCCTGGTTTTTGGGGACATTCAGACCCCCCCAGCTGTCCCTGGCCTCTCCCCCCCCTTGCTGGCTGTACCCCAGAGGGGTTCCTAAAAAAGTCCCCTCAGCTGTGTGAGGAAGGAAGGGGAAAGGGAAAAAATCACCCCGTCTTCCACGGGGAGCCAACCAATGTGGGGGGGAAACCCCCTTCTTTTAGGGCTGCTGCCGGGAATTCCCCACTGGACAAGTTTGAAAAAAGGGTAGGGTGGGGAAAAAGGGCCCTTTAAAGGCCCCCACAGGTCAATGAAAATGGGGCCCTTTAACAACGGGCATCCAAGGAAGATGAACACAGCTCATCAACCCCGATACAATTTTTAGCAGCTCAGTAAACTTCCTGTCTTATGCTACCCGCCCGGGGAAATGCCAAAAAATTATGTTTTTAAAGGGTTTTGGGGGCCCAA
The DNA here is from genome assembly GCA_948474755.1 of Ctenosaura bakeri. Taxonomy (NCBI): domain Eukaryota; kingdom Metazoa; phylum Chordata; class Lepidosauria; order Squamata; family Iguanidae; genus Ctenosaura; species Ctenosaura bakeri. The sequence goes on along the minus strand of CAOLHI010008128.1, from coordinate 1,896 downwards.
CAAAAATTTGAAAGGGGGTAACATTTTCCCGATTCACCCCCCCCCTTTAAGACCCCATTCCAAAAAGGTGGGCCACCACCCCAAAATGGGGGGGGAGTCACTTCCTTTGCCAAAGGTTTTTTTTGGGGAGTTTACCGTCCTATCTAGTCCTGCAAGCCATAAATTAAACAAATAAAAAAAAACTGGAAAATTTCCCAGGGTTGTTGCCATGAGATTGGGGAAAAAGGGGGATATTTTAGGCAGTAAACAAAGAGTCATAAAAGTCCAAGATAAAAAAAGTCCAGCAGGGTTTCATGGCAGGGGAGTGTCCAAGGCCCCAAACATTTGTCAAGGGGATCCAGGGGGGGTAAGGTTTAGATAAGCTTTCTCAGCTCCTGGAGGAAAGCCAGAAAAACCCAAAGCCTTAGGGGCCAATTTTTGCCTGTTATAAATTCTGGGGGAACGAGTCTCTAATGCTGCCTGTGCTGTGTGAAACTGGGTCTAGGTAAATGTTCCTCTTTTTATCTGAAGAGGCAGGACTCTCTGTTGGAGCTGGCACCATCCCCTGTTCTGTTTCTGGCACTGTAACCTCTTTTTGTACAGCGGGGTCCTGGGTGCCCTCTGTTTTAGACTCTGAGTCAGAGTCCATGTCGGGAAGCAGGGCATGACATTCACAGACCTTGAAAAACCCCAAATTTTAAAAAGGGGGGAACCTGTTTAAAGTAGATTTCAAATGTCATAAAATTTATAGAAAAAATTTTAGTTGTCTTACTGTGATTGTATTTTTACTGCCAAAAAAGAAGAGGCACTTCTGAGAATTTCTTTTCCATGTCAAAATCCCTTATAAGCAAGAAACCATGATTTAAATTTATTGAGGTAGGAGTGCCATTCATTGCTTTGGAGTCTAGATACACATGCCCCACACACACAAAAGGGTCTTTTTAGGCCAAGGTGTTTAAGCAGAGGCCAATACTGATACTGGCTGGAATTCACATTGCATAATTAGTTACCAATTTCAGTATGCATAACTAAACAGCCCCCCCATTTATCATGCCCCCCCCCTTTACCAGGAGCCATGGGTTCCCAAAGGGGGAATATTAGCAAGAAATTTGGGTGAAGTAAAAAAAAATTCCAGCGATTATGGACAGGGGCCCCTTTTCCCCACCCCCACTTTTTTGAAAAATTGAATTTTTGGGATCCCGGGGGGCAGCTCTGCCAGGAGGAGACATGACAAGAGTGCTCCCCTTGTTTCCAGATGCTTTTTGCAGAAGGGGAAACATGGGATGCTTCTTCCCTCCCCCACCCGGTTCCCCAGGCCGCCATTGTGCGGGAATAAAAATGCAGGATGGGGCACAATTCATGTCATTTTGGAGGGGGAAAAAGCCCAAAGATTTCACCCCCACCCTGTCATCTGGGGAAAAAGGACAAATGACAACAATGTCATGAAGAAGCATCATACAACCGCCCCCCTTCCCCCCATTGCGGATGTGGGAGAAAAGGGGCCCAATAAAACCCGCTTACCAAAAAAGGGAGGGGAAAAAAGTCATATTTGTAACTCCTTCACATTTTTAAATCAAAAATATGACTTTTTTTCCCCCTGCTTGGTTGGATTTTTTCTAGTTTTCAGGATTTAATAAACCATTGGGACCATTATCCCGGGTTTGGGTTTTTAAATTTTCATTGTTTAAAAAAATAAGTCTCAGCCCTTCATAATCATAAGCAGAATGAGAAGTACAGCCTTGCTTTTTTGCAAAAAATAAAAAAGTCTTTTTTACTTTTTTGCCCCCAACTTTATTTATCTTGGTTTTTTCCCCCAAAACTTTTACTTTCGCAATACCCTTTTAACTTTAAAATTAAAGCAGGGGGGGGCCAAATTTCCAATTTGCTTGGGGTTTTCTTCCCCCCCCTTTGGAAATA
>CAOLHI010008127.1:0-11125 GCA_948474755.1 Ctenosaura bakeri | reverse complement strand
AAATTACATTTTAGGGCAATTTCACAAATTTTGGGAAACAATAATAGTGATTTAAGGCAGGAGTATCCAGCAGTGTCTTTTCCTGTCTTTCTTTAATGTCTGTCCACAAGTAAGTTCTAATCAAGAAGGATTCTTTGTAGTGCCAGTTAAAATCCTTCTGCCTGCAAACTGATCCTCCATTTATTGCCACTTCTTGATCCAGACTTGGCCCTTTGTCTATTTAAACTAACCTATCTTGATTTTCTTTTTCTTGTAAAGGACGGTTTAAGGACTGATTTCATTACTTTTGTTCCTGAGTGTTTTTCTGCCATTAAAAAAAATAAATTATGAGAAAAATTAGTAATTTAAGTTTTTTTAAAAAATTAAAAATCCTGGAAAGAAATTAATAATTAAAGCCTCCACTCAAAAAGAAACTGGAATTGAGGTAACTTACGGAGGCTATTACTGTAATTATTTTTTCACTTCCGACAAAGGAATCAATTAATAGGTTATACTTGCAAAAAGGGAAGCAGATCACTTACAAGGGTAAAGCCTGGAAAATTTATGATAGTTCTTTGCCTATTCATACTACAGAAGTTGGATCAGCCCTTGCATTTTGTCAGGAAAATAAGTCACCATAAATGAGGCCCACAATCCAAAAAATGATAGAATTGGAAGGTATGTCAAAGGCCTTTGAGTCCAATGTCCTGCTGATACAGAAATCTACTAGCATTCTGTGTGGAAAACAATAGAATGTAACAATGACATAAATGTACATTCTGTGTAAAAACGGAGTGGTCAAAGGATGGAAATCCCAGAAAAAAGGGTATAACGTGGAAATATGTTAGGTGCGGTGAAACTAATCTTGGTATTCCAGAGAGCATTCAATTAAGGATCTTCACTGACTCCTTGGCTTTTGTCCAGCATGAGGGTGAGGCATATAATCAATGAAGGAAAAGTAGTGCCTTATGTCTTCTGTGCTGCTCTCTTGATAGCACTTGGGGTTCTTCTGTGTTTTAACTTGAGAAGGAAATATTCTGAAGCATATTTAATGGTGAAAAAGTTTGCTATGAAACAGTGCAGGTACTTTTCAATATTTTGATTTTAAAGTATTCTTCTTCCATTTTGTATTCAAGGTTGTCACCCTCAGCTGTACAATTTAATTCAACACGTTAAAATAGAATATTCTGTTCAATTCAGAATGATAAAGCTCTGTGGAGAAGTGGGAAGCTTACAAAATGCCCTTCTTTTTGAGGGAATTGAAGCAGGCAGAATTAGTTGCAGCTCCCAGCCATATACAATGAAACTCAGAAGATGCTGGGAAAAATATTTATTCAGTCATACTGTTAAAATACCAGGAGATGAGAAAAACTGATTGTTTGGGATTAAAGAATTGATATTTGTGAGGCTCATCAGGCATAACATGTTTTTAAATGGCTTCTCTTACATACCAAAAAACAAGCAGTGAATGATGTGAATGGTCATGGGTGCTGTGCAAGGAGAAGGGTGGGATATAAATTAAAGAAAGAAGGAAGTAGAAGAAAGAGAAAGAAGAAAAGCAGCTACAGATGGTCCATGGAGGATTCTGTCATACAGAATTTCTGACTGGAATAAATGTAGGCTAGAAATCTAGGGGCAGTGCAGCCATCTATTAAAATATTGCAAAATATCTTGTGTTAGGTAATCCCAGTAGTAGCATTGCATGTGGTTAAATATGATGCTTTTTAAAAATTACAAATATGTGCTAAGTATATAGAAGTATATTTCATGTTATTGGCATGCTACATTCTGATTAGTTTTGAGATATACATTTGTTCAATGATCTTGAACAGGAAAATCTGAAAGGGTCCTACGTTAGAGGCCTGATGGTAGAAACTAAGGTTATATCTGGTTGAGCAGTTGTTCATATACTCTCGGGCACACAATAATAGGGTATAGGACACATCCTGTCTTAGAATCAGCCACTGATTGAGTTCTGCTTCTGATTTTCCTGTGCAAAATCAAGCACAAAAACTGTCCAAGCATTTTGCATAAAGATGTCTGACCAAAATTTCACACTTCACATCTTCCTGGTCTTTGTCTTTGACATTATCTTTCACTATTTTTAATGCACGTGCCATCATATCTGTGCACCCATTCATCCATATATGTTATAAGTTACCTACTCATGTTTGCTAAAAGAACCTGACAACCTGATTGTCCAAAAATTTAAAAAGTGTCTAACTTACAGTCTTGTCAACTAATGTTCCATTCGCCTTTGATCAGCGTACTACGTAAAACTGGGAAGATGAATAAATACATACAGTTGCTGGTCTAATTATAGAAATTCAACATTGTTTTTTTTTTTTTAAAATGCACAATTTTGAACATTAGGTGTCCAAAAATATGATGTGTGTGTGCGTGCCTGAAAAAATGCAAAATCAGTTTAGGGATATCAAGGGACTTAACAAATGACACGAAGTACGAGAAGGTTGTTGAGAATTTATGGTACTAACAGCAACAGAGGTATCACCCCCTTCCACCTTCCTCAGCTCCCTAGAAATCTATGCAAATGATTACCTGTACTTCTGGAATCAATTAGTAAATGTAAGTTACTTTCTTGATTTTTTTTTTATTTTTTTTTGGTATACATGAATTTGCCCTAAGCTTCCTTGTATTTTAGATTGCCCTGTTTCATAAACGAATACAAATAAATCTTTTGCTTTCTCTAATCCAGTGTAATCTAATTGCAGTTGATGAGTAAAGAATCTCCAGTCTCTGCTGGAAATGATGCTTACGTTGATCTTGATCGTCAGGTATCTAACACCAGATGTTTCTTCTTCCTCTCATTAGTGGAGCTCACTGTGCAGTTTTCCTAGACAATTGTAAATGAGCTAGAGTTTTTTTTCTTTGCATTTTCATGTCCGTATCTGTAGTATAAGCAGCAAACAAATCCAACTGCATCATTCATACTGACTTGTCAACTTGCATGTAAATTATAAAAGGTTCAGAGGTTCTGCAATTAGAAAGTAACATCAACAAGATACCACACCATTTTTTTTGCAACCTTGTCAGTGCTGTGCAGCCTTCTGGTACTTTAAACTTGTTTTCTAAAGTTGTGGCCAAAGTGAGATTCTCCTTTTCACAGTGTGTTCTGCTTTCCAAGTGCTAAATGACAAGAGCGAGTAAAAAAGACAAAGGTGGAAATGCAGACACAGTAGAACTGAGAGAGATACCTAATTTGAAAAGCAGTATTTCTTCATACTGGTCCAGTCAACTTTCTGACTTCACCTGCTCCACTTTTCCCCTTCTCTCCCGGCTAAACAAGCAAGTTGACTGTCAAATGCTGTTAATGACCTGTAAGATAGCAAGCTTCAACAAATGTGTCTCTCATAAAACATGTGTAAATGTACGCCTGCTTTATATAAAGAATTCAGCTTATGTTGCTTAGTAAACATGTTTACATAGAATTGAACGTGATAGTCCAGTGGTAAACCTATTTGGAGGCTACATCTTTTGGTTACTATTTCAGTACTTTAATTTTGGAATAAACCTCTCTCACAACTACAATTATTATTTGATGCCTGAAAAGAAATGGAGCACTTGCAGCTGGATATTTTATGTCTTCTTTCTTATTTTATACCTGAGTAAAAGAAGTAAAGCAACCAGTTAAAACATGGTTGAAATGGAACTACCCTGAATTTTTAATTATTTTTGTAATTTGTTTAATAGGACAGAAATATTTCCAAGTATTTCTGGGCCATCATACTTAGCCAGGTTTTGGATGCAATATACCAGCACTCATTCTGTCATAACCCATTCTCAGGTCATTTTTGCTAATTTCAGAGAGTTATTGAAAAGAAGGGTATGGCTGTCATAAATGCAATAAATGCTGCTCCTTTATAGGAGTACGTCCATGTTTGGACAGTTCTACACTTGTTTGAGGAGAAACAGGTAACTTGGTGGTAGACAATGTGCTTTTCATGCACAGGATCCCAGATTCAATTTATAATGTCTCCAAGTAAAAAAGGGATCAAGTACCAGGTGACAGGAAAGATCACTTGCCTGAAACATTAGAGGAGACCTTATTGAGCTAGATGGACAAATAATGCAACTTGGAATAAAGGAATTGCCTCTGCCCCTAAAAATAATCAGCATGTTATTATCCCTAGTAGGAATAGAACCATGAAGTTTGGCAGGTTTTACCTTTTGTTGTGTGTTCCTTATGTTTCATTTCCCAGTTTTGTGTGTGTGTGTTATATGCAAAAAAAAAAAAAAAGTTGAAATGAACACAGTTCATTCCTTGCATTCATAAAGAAAAGTGGTTTTGAAAAACTTAAGATTGTGCAAAATATTACTTCTTATATTTACAGTTTCTGAGGCCCATTGTGTTTAACATAAGCTATTTCTTGTATAAATATTACATTTGGAGTTGCACCATGACAGTAGTTGCTCTTACGGCTATGTGCTATAATTTAAAGAAGTCATTCAGTAATAGGTAAGGGGTGGTCTGTGCCAGGTGATTCCATACTTTTCTTTTCAATAGTTGTCAGCACCTAGAACTGGGAGATTTTGCAGATAAATTGTGAGAGTTAACTATGGCTGCATGTGTAACCCCTTTCTTCGTGCATGAATGATTCCTTTGGATCATAGTCCTAGAAAAAATGGATCATTATGTGATTTTTAGTAAATGAAATTATATTATGTTTAAAAACACAGTTGAAAAAAACAACTGAAGAATTAAATGAAGCCTTAGCAACCAAGGAAGAAATTGCTCAGAGATGCCATGAACTGGATATGCAGGTAAGAAGAGTGTTGTACAGTAAACCTTAAATAAGTTTTGCAACTTGATATTCTGAGTCTGAGTATTCAACATAGGGATCATGTAGAATGCACCACAGAGACTGATTTCTCATTTAAAGTTCACAGTTGGGAGACTGGTGTTCATACAAGCAATAGTGTTCATTAAATAGTAGTGTAGCTGATTCAAGAAAAATGTAGAATTGTTATTAATTGCCGTTGTTTGATGTTATACAAACAAGACTCTGGTTTGTGCACTGCACTTAATTTTCTCCTTGACTAGCCCATTCACATCAAAGCAATTCACCTCATTCAGAAGTAACAGAAAGATACAGCTTGGTACAAAAGAGGCAGTCAGCGAGGAGGGAATGTCCAGAATGTCCTTGGTTATATTTGAAATCAAGACTGTGCTGCTCATACTAATCACTAATTACTATTAATTTAAAATATATACATTGCTATATGTCTTGGATCACCGGATGTTTGTTGAATCTATATTTACTTTTGTTAATGACACACTTGCTACCTTTTTTCGATCTATTCATTGTCCCATTGCTGAGCTGTCTATGTGCTACGTGAGTCCAATCTGTACTATTCAGATGGAATACAACGCATATCAACCAGCCAGCAGTGCCATTGGACAAGCTGGCATGTGTGATGGTAGATGGCAATCTTACACATCTGGCAGGCACCAAGTTTGGGGATACCAAAATAAATGACGTTATATCAGGTCAGTTTTCCATTTTAAATAGCTTTATGCACCTGGCATTATGGAGCTGACTTTCTGTGAAAGTGATATAATGTTGCTTTCATTACTATTATGATTATTACTTCTTCTTCATGGCCTCTGTGACTGTGCAGAACTATCTTTGGAAACTTCAAGAGCTAAATCTCTTTGCTGAAGATCCTGTTCGCCCTCCCCACACCTGTACTGCATGCTCAGTACAGTGCCTGCTCAAACCTTTTCGGTTCTTTTTCCCCCCTCTGCCATTATAGCCACATCATAGGGAATTTTCTGTTTTAGCTACTCTTCTTCAGCTTGTTTTTCTTGTCTCTTCTCCGGTTTATGGCATCTACAGCATCCTTTAAGAGGTATGTCTCCTGTGGAAAGAAAATTCCCAGACTGATGATCATTCTAAGTGCCTGGAGAAATGCCTTGGGGAGGCCTGCGTTGTGGATAAATGCTCCCATTGTAGAGCCTTTTCCCACCTTTCAAGAAAGGAAAGAAGCCTTCTGATAATTCTTCAGTTCATAAGAAGAAATGCAAGTCAGCTGATACTCCTTTAGATGACCTGTTGTCTTGTCAGAAGAGATCCAAGCCTGTTCATGTACCTCTGGTATATGTGAAGGAGTCAGATACACTAATGCCGCCTGATACTGTTGATCTGATGGTACTGTCTCTTCTGGTTCTTCCAGTTGCTGTTAGACTGGATGATGTGGGCTCAGTTTGTCTATGCCTGGTTCTCCTGTTACTATTCTAGAATATTTGGAAGAAGACTTTCTTCACTCAGAGTTAAATTGGGTGGGTGTCCAATGTCTGGGGTTGCATTCAGAAGGTGAAGCACTTGATCATATTTCCATCCACAGCTCAGTCAGAGGTTGATTTACTACTTGTAGCTATGTCTCCATTACCTTGCACATTTTCAGGTCAGCAGTTTGTTATCATTTGCCTAGCGGGCTGCAAGAACCACCTCATCAGGAGTCTCCTCCTGCTCCCTCATCTCCACCAGTTGGGCAGTATTACAATGACTGTTGGGTGCATCCTCCACCAGCTTGGGACAGTTATCACCCATGCAGTGATAGAGACCGGTACAGGCCCTGTCATCCATATCCACTACCACCAAGGTCTGTCTGTGATAATGGATCTACTGAATTTTGAGGCCCACCAGTCCTGAGAGCCTTCCCATTGACATCTCTTTCATGCCCACCTCCATCTCCTCTACTTGACCAGCAGTCGCTTCCTTTTGTGACTCTCCTTCCTTCTGATGTATTGACAGGCAGGCACTCTCCCTCTTCTTATTCTTCAGGCTCTGGTTCTGAAGATTTCTACTCTGATTCTTCTCCTCCATCTCCTACTGAATCAGTTGCTGGATCCAAATGTGGTCAATCAGGACTCGCTGTCTCCACTGGACAACATCCATTTATATGTCAGTCAGGTGTTAAAAATGACTAAGGTTTTGGAACTTGGATATTCAGCAGCTTCCTTCTACAACTCCTGATCCACTTTTTCATCATATCAGTTCCAAAGCTCACCCTCTAGCAACTATTCCAATTTTGCGTGCTTTGGTGGATGTTGCTAAGCACTCCTGGAAGTCTCCTTCATTGATTCAACCAACATTGCACTGCATTGATGACCTGCATCAGATTCAAGATTCCAGCTGTGCCATGCTTTTCAGACATCTTTTGCCAAACTCAGTCATTGTGGAGGTGGCTGCCCCTAAGCCATCTTGTAAGCCACAGGCTACTTTGGGAGACAAAGAAGGGTATGACTCTCAGGCTTGTATGGGGCATACCAATAATGTCAACGGAAGAAGGTTCCTCCACGTCTTGAAAGGCTGTGGAGGAGGATAAGAAGGCTGCCTGTTGTTTCTGTCTTTGAGGTTCATATCTTGTTCACTCAACAAATCACAACAGCTCAGTGTGTGGCAAAGTCTCTTGCTGGGTCCGTTGCTTTAAGGTTTCATGCCTGGCTTTGTTCTTTGGGTGTCTCTGCTAAGGCAAGGGCCATCACTGAGGATCTTCTGCTTGATGAAGAGGGCCTTTTTCATGCCACCAAACATGAAAAATCAGAGCATATTCAAAAAATGAGGATCACTGCCAAGAAATATGATCTTCCACAGTCCTTGCATCAGCACACACACAAAAAAAAGTCTTCTCGAGTCTGTTCTTCACTTCCTATGAAACAGTCTTCACAGGATTCTTTCAGACATTCCCAATACTCTGGCAAGTGTCATCGTTTCCATAAGAAAAAGCAGCTGGACTGAAAGCACTGTCTTTTATTGTCTTTCTCATCCTCTCTATGATATTTCCCTTTCTGGTTCTTGCTGTATCAGTTTCTTTCAGTTTGGGATTTGATAATTTCAAATTCATGAGTGCTCAGGATCATGACTAAAGTCTCTGCTATTGAGTTCAATGTTCTCCCACCTTCCAGGTAATATCAGCTGACACAGCCTTCCCAAGTTTTGTTCAAGGAGATTTAAAGCCTTCTTAACAAGGGTGCCATTGATGTTTCCTCTCACGGTACTCTACAGTAATGGAAAAGGGATAGAAGATAGCATCACATCCTGAATCTCAGAGACATCAGCTTTTATATCACGAAAAAGAAGTTCAGGATAATGGTACTTTTTGCAGTCCTTCCTCTGTTCACCATAGAGATTGATTTGCAATTATCCATCTCCAAAAGATGTATTTTCATATTTTGATCCTCCCTGCTCATCATTGCTTCCTGTGTTTTGCACTTCAAGAGCATTGTTTATGTTTTCATGTCCTCCCTTTTGGCCTGTTGACAGTGCAGTGAGTTTTTACCAAGTGCATAGGAGTAGTGGCGGCCTTCTTCTATCTTCAAGGAGTCTCCATCTTCCTCTACATAGATGACTGGCTTTTGGTCTGCAGTTCTCAAACCAAGGTCTACCATGACCTTCATGTTACCATTCCATGATCTTGGCTTCCCTATGAACCCCAGGAAGTCACAATTGTATCTGACCCAGCAGATCTGATACATTGGTGCTGTGCTGGACTTTCAGTCAGGCAAAGCCTACCGGCATCTTGACAGAACACACCAGATTGTGGAGGACGTTCTTTGCATGCATTGTGCTTAGGCTGTGTGAGCAGAGGATGTGCAGATCCTTCTAGGATTGATGTCTAGACTGCAGAGACAGCCCTCTTCTCATGGCTTCGAATGCGGCCTCTCTGGAGTCAGATGATCCTCTGATGAGTCTTTGCCCCCTGGCCTTTGCTTGTTGTTCTCTAACTTGGTGGCATGGCTCTCAAATCTACTCATGGACACTCCATTCTCACTTCATTCTCAATAGTGGCAAAGGATGCATATACACGTGGTTGGGGAGCTCATATGGGAACTCTAACCATCAGAGGTACTTGGTCTCCTCAAGAAAAGAGGAATTGCATCAACTGTATTGAGCTATTTGCTGTGGTCAAAGCTTTCAGAGTCTTCAAATCTCTCCTCGCCACAAATGTTCCAGGGAAGGTAAAACATTCTGGCCAACATTCTCAGCAGATCACAGATCCAATCACATGAGAGGAAGCTGCTTCCTCAAGTCATCCACAAGATATTCAGTCTTTGGGGCTGTCTAAAGATGGGCCTGTTTGCCAGTGTAGATAGCTATCAATGCTTTGCTACTGCACCCAGAGACATCCTTAGTTGGGTGCACTAGGAGACGCTTTTCTTTTCAACTGGAATGGTCTCTTCTCAACATCTTTCGTCTCATCCCTGAGGTACTGGTGAAAGTCAGGGATGATAATGCAGACTGCATTCAAGAGAGACCTTGGAAGCCTCAGCAGCCACAGTTTGCCATACTCCTACTTGTCTCATAGTCACTTTTACTGACTGTGATCCTCATCCATGCCAATGGTCAGATTTGACACCTGGATCTTCTCACCCTTCATCTCATAGCTTGGAAGATATTCACCTGGAGATGTTAGCTATCCTTCACTCTGTGCATAAAGAATTGACCAGGAAGTCATATCGCTATATGTGGAAGTGCTTCCTTTCTTTTCTCAGTGACATTTCATGTAGACTGGCACCAAGTTTTCATTAACTGTATTCTTTGGATCCTGTTTGCTTTGGCATTATAGGGCCTCTCTATCTTTTCAGTAAGAGTTTATGTGGCTGCTATCTTGGTCCTCTGTCAACCTTGAAACTTCCTCTCTTGGTTTGTGCACCCTTTGGTTGCACTTTTCTTCAAAGGTTTTGTTAACATCTTTCCCTGTCAAATTCCCATTACTCTTGTGCCTAGTTCTCTCCCAGTTAATGAGGCATTCGTTTGAACCCCTTGCTTTATGTGACTTTCAGCACCTCATGTAGAAAATGTGTTCCTTGTGGCAATCACCTCTGGCAGGAGGGTCAGTGAGCTGCGCACTTGAGGGTGGAGCTGCCATTCCTCCAGTTCAGAAAAGACAAGGTCTCGTTTCCAGATGTTAGCTTCTTTTGGCTCAGCAGCTTTCAACCTTCTTCTCAAATCCATCCACACGTGACAAACGTGCTTGGCACATACTAGATGTCAGATGCGCACTCACCTTCTACTTTAATCAGACAAAATACTTCAGAAAATCCCCTTTTTGTCTGTTGTGGAATTCATACACAAGGTTGTCAACGCATTTCCAAGTGGGTGGCTGTTATCATCTTGTTAGCCTACTAGGCTGCCAGAAAGCCAGAGCCGCCTTCTATCCATTCTCATTCCACAAGGACAGTCTCCATTTCATCCATGTTCCTGGCTGGTATGCCCATACAGACCAACTGTCAAGCAGCCACTTGGGCTCAGCCACTTATTTTTGCAAAGCACTATAGACTGGACGTTCAGGCCAGTCTTGGCTTATTTGTGCTTAAGTCATTGTGACCATAGTCTCACCCTCCATCCAGGTGTGTATAACTTGCTAATTTCCCATATGTGTGAGTTGCAGAAACCACACAGAAGAAAAGGATGTTGCTTACTGATAATTGTGGTTCTTCAAGTGGTCGTTTGTGAATTCACACAACCTACCTGCCTTTCCTCTGTTGCTACACTCAACTTCCTTGATTGCTGACTGCTCTGCAGACATGGAACTGAGGAGGTTTGAGCATAAACTGTACTAATCATGTATGGTGCTTGAGGTAGGGGGCTCAGCTGAAGAGATCTAGCTCTAGAAGTTTCTGAAGGTGGTCTGCACGGGCACAGGGAATCCCATGTTTGTGAGTTTGTAGATGACAAATCAGAGAACTACAGTTACATGTAAGCAACTTGCTCATTGTTTTTATACTGTGGGCCCTCAATTTCTGCTAGGGTTTGGTTCTAGGACCTGTGGATACCAACATTTTTGCATGCCCAAATGCCATTATGTACAATGGTATAGTAAAATGGCATTCTTTTTATAAAAGTGGCAAAATCAAAGTTTGCTTTTTGAAATTTATTTTTATTTTGAAATGTTTTCAAGCCATGGTTGGTTGAATCCATGGACACAGAATCTATGGATGTAGAGGGTCAACTGTATGGTGGTTTAGTGCTTTCAAATAAGAAACACAGAGAAACAGATCATAATCTTACCTGTCCATACTTTAACTCAAAAATGAATTCCATTGATTTCTTTAGTACTTATTCCCAGGTAAATATACATATGAGTGCAATCTAGGAAGTTTATAATGGAGAGGGATACC
>CAOLHI010008126.1:0-11095 GCA_948474755.1 Ctenosaura bakeri | reverse complement strand
ACTTCCCTATAGCAAGCAAGATAAACAGCAGCTACCTCCCAAATCCCTTAAGTATGTATGAACAGTGAAACAGAGAGAAAAAGGGAAAGCAGATTAATCTGCCCCACCACCTTCCCTCTGCATGTATTTTTTAAAAAACAGATCTATAATTTGGCCACCAAAATGGGAGTCATAAGATAAATAGAGGCTAGAGGAAGAAAAAGTCATCCCAGGAAGAAATTTGGAAGAAACTTTTAGGTGGTCTCAGGGAGGTTCAAAGTGTTTTTGCTTACTTATGCAAGGTTTAGCTGACCATAGTGTGCATAGAGTTAGGCTTATCCTACCATGGCACTATCCCAGCATGAGGATGTGTTGCTTCCAGACCATAACACGTGCCATTGTACAACGTCATTGCAGTCCTGCTGCTGTCACATCCCCAGCCATCGTGATAGCACAATAAACCACTACCAGAAAAAGAAAAATCTGGTAATGGCCTCTCTTTGCATAACGATCCCCCTGGCTGCAGGCATGCAGGAAGGGTGGAAGCTGCTTCCTTCTGCATTACAGCCAAGGCTAAGGCCAACTGTACTGTGGAAGGGAGCAGTGTCTCCTGAATGCTATCCATCTGCTGGTAGCTGACCATTGCAGTGGAGAGCATTTGGGTCCCAATGCCATCCTGGCAATGGCATAGCTGGGATCACGACGGCACAATGCAGGATCGTGCCATAGTGCAGTAAGGGCCTTCGTTTTTTGGGGGAAAAAAAGGTTGCTAAGACATATGGAACTGCTCTTCTCTTTTTGAAAGAACCTATTCCTATTCTTTCCATGTTATTTCTGCCTCTGGTACCAAACTTTCTGTTAAAGAAGGCATGCCCAGAAACACATCTCCTTCATTAACTGAGGTATATCTATACTCACCTTGTTACCCTGTGTTTTGGGGGGTCCTGGGAGGGACGCCCAGATCGCCAAACAAAATACCACTTGGAGGGAAATTAGCTGGAGCACTCTCTTGGCTAATGAGAGGCAGGGTAACTTTAGCAAGATCTTTAACCCAATGTATACAGCAGCGGGTCAGAGAGTGGCTGGACAAGGTTCTCCAAATAACAGACAATTCTTTATTAAAGACAAAGACACGAAAGACAAAATGTAAACTAACTAGCTGCGAAAATAGAAATGGAGATTTGTTCAGGAGAGGCAATACGACACCTGGTCTCGTAGTCCTGGAGAAGAGCAGGGTTCCGGGGAAGAAAGCTCAGCATGGGGAGCTGAGGGGAGTTCCCTTAGACAACCGGCGGCAAGGCGGGATGGAAGTCCAGAGTAGTCCGAAGACTGTTTGGAAATGAGGGGTTTTTATAGGGGAGTTCGTGCCTACTGGCTATGGCAAGCCAGGTGAGAACAAAAGGAGTTTTGGTGCTAGACAAAGGATTTGGAAAGGTCAAGTTTAACATGATTGGATTTGCTCTTGATGACAATAGCATGGCTGGGACGTTGATGGCCCAACATAAAAGAGTGGCTAGGCTGAGAGCAGTGCGGCTATTGTGGAGTTTGTGGCTGGAAGTTCCCTGAAACTACGAGCGAAGCTGGGGTGCTGGCCTCAAAGGGGTCTGGAATGCAAAAACCATTAACGGCCGCACTCATGTCCGTGCTTGTCCGGAGAACCTCGCAAACACGTGGAGTGTGGTGACTGAAAACCAGTCCAGCTAAGGCCGAATTAGATGATATCAAAATGATATCTGGGGGTCCTCACCCAGGGTGCCACACCGGAAGTAACAACCTGAACATGATTTCCATCAGACTGCAAGCAAAAGAGCCAGAAATCTCTAACAGGTAACAAAGAGCTTTTGGCAAAGATTTGGCTATAAAGTTGCCACTGGACCATTTGGGAAGAGTGAGCACATGTACAGAGCTTGGAAATGTCAGTTTTAATGCTAAAATGCTGCAATAATTTGGGAGTTAGTGTTAATTTGAGGGGGGGGAATTAGTTGTCCTTGCTTGGTTTTCATTTTAAAAAGTAATACATATTACTCACTAATAGCATGATGCTTTTGATTTTTTAAAAACAATAATTAAAATGGACAAAATGTTATACAACTTCCCAAATTACATGATAGAGTAATGTTAATCATTCCTCAGAACATTAACTGTGCTGTCACTGTAACTCTGTAAATAATGGGACTGCAGTTACTTGCTTTTAGGCCATTTCCGCATGAGAAGGGAGGAGCAGTTCACTGCATGTCAAGAGTGGTGTTTTTATACTCTGATTTGGAAACTGAATTCAGAAATTCAGAAACTGCGCTGTCTGCATCGCCCATTTACATCGTACTACTGTGGAGAACAGTCGTTGTTGCATCTACAACAGCAAGTCCTTGGCCACTCCCATTTCCCACCCCACCCCACCCCACCATCGCTGATTGGTCTGTTTTTTGAAAAACACACATTTTTAACACATTTCTGTGTTGCTATGTTTGTGCGTAGGAATGTATATTCTTTGATGCATGGAAAAAAACACATCTTAACAGTCCATTACCAGATCCATCCTCTTCTCACCGTCCGTTTAACACAGGAAGACAATAAGGAAGGCAACCTGTCCTTTGACGGGCAGAGAGAGATAGGGACGGAAATGATGCAAGGGACAGCCTGGGAACGCCCCTAGCCAGCCACTTCTGTGATGTGAATCAATGCTATGCTTCTGCATGTAGACAAAAACTGAAGCAGAACCGGTTTGTGAGATTTACATTGGAGTTTTCCCGGTTTTCACATACAGCGCTTTCGCATTGCAGTGAACCATTCTAGGAGATGAAAACGTGCAGAACCATGAGGAAAACTACGATGCTAAAATGGTACAACGTGCAGACCAGAGAGTAAGAATTTGATGCTGCTACAATGTATCAACCACGTGCAGAAATGGCCTTTAAAAAAAAGCAAGGAGAAATTGTGTTACTTTTAATGTGTTACTTCCAGTCTTTCTCTCTCTCTTTCCCTTGCATTCTTCCCTTCCTCCTTGCACTAGAATGTATGAACACTGTATGATTTGGCTCTGAAACTAGAAAAATTTCAAGTAGATTATCCAATACTGGATGGCTGGATTGGTGGGTAGATGGATCTCCCTTTCTATTTTATACTTCAGCTTTACCCTTATTGTGACATCCTACACATGCATCCACACAGAGATGTTTTCCATTTATTGAAAGTCAAGTAGAGTGGGCAAATTTAATCACGGTTATGCAAACAATATCCTAATTTGCCTACATGGTTCTCATTCTTGATGCAAAGTGGATAATTAAGTTGAATCTGAAGTGGTTTTAAGGCAAAAATAAATAAAAAATTAAAGAAGGTTATGGGTTTGTCACAGAAACTTAAGTCCTTAGCTGTGTGTTCCTTCACAAGATGTACTCACATGGGGAGTCTGGCAGGATGATTTTTAAAATCTGGATCATACCCATCCATAAAACAAGCAAATGTTTTCCAAAACCCAGGTGGGATTTCCAGAAACAGATCTAGTGACAAAAGATTGTCCATTTTACACTTTTAAATTTTCACTTTCCCCAACACATTTAAATAATACCTTATTTCTATCAGTAATTTAGCTGAATAATTGAATAACATAGAAAATGATGCATTATGGCACTACCCTACATTTCCACTTCTGTTGCACTGAGATGGAGAGATATTTGAATGCATCACTTTTCAAGCCAAGCATGACTGGTTTTTACAGTCTGATTAATAACTGCTGTGTTTATCCAGATGTCATTTTGATGGGCTGTAACTTGCACAACATTTTGTTCTGTTCTTTGTTTTTTCTTTCATCTTCTTTTTGAATGAGAAGTTAAGAAATTATTGTGCATGAGGAAATGTCGAAGGGGATGGTAGGGTAGAAAAGGCCTCAAGCTGAGTAATGTAAGATTGCCCCCTAGATCACAGGCAGATAACCTTCTTCTGGAAAATTATTCCAAAAATTATGTGCAACGTATGAAATGGTTTTTAACTCTACCGAGCATTATAATAGATACATACAGATACACACAGACAAACACACGCTTTAGTTAACATCTCATTTGGATTATTATAAAGCGCTGCAGGTGGGCCTGCCTTGAAGAGTGTTTAGAAACTTCAGCTGGCCCAAAGAGCTCCAGCCATATTATTTACTGGAGCTGGTTACAGGGAGCACACAATTCCCTTGTTGCAACAGCTCTACTAGCTGCTGGTCTGTTTCTAGGCACAGGTCCAAGTGCTGGTTGGGACCTGTAAAGCCCTGTATGACTCACATCCAGGCTATCTGAAGGACCATATTCACCCACACAAACCTGCCTATATTGTGAATTTTCTTCTCTGTTCCACCACCCTCACAGGTACATTTGGTGGGAATATGGGAGAGGGCTTTCTTGATGACTGCTCCCAGGCTCTAGGACTCCCATCCCAGAGAAATCAGACTGGCACCCTTCTTGGTATCTTTCCTGAAGCAGGTGAAGGCAGGCTTTTGTTTTGGTAGGCTTTCAAGGACTGATTGCTTAAGAGTACCAAGCCTTATATAACCTGCTGGATGGTCTATGGTTTCTCCTTTTCTCTCTCTCTCTCTTTAATGGTTGATGTCTTTAGCTGGTTTTAACTTTATTCAATAGTTTAATTATTTTTTAACTTTTGTATGCTACATATTTTTAACTATGTTTTAAATGTTGTAAGGTGCTTTAAGTCCTGAAATTGGGAAATATAGTATTAATAAAATCATGCACAGAGACAGCTGAGGTTCAAGTGGAATCTCCTTTCCTGCAGCTTGAATCCATTGCTCCTTGTCCTAGTCTCTGGAGCAGCAGAAAACAAGCCCACTCACTCCTCGACATGACATCCCTTCAAATATTTAAACATGGCTATCATGTCCACTCTTAACCTTCTCTTCTGAAGACTAAACATACCCAGCTCCCTGAGCCATTCCTCATAGGGCATGGCTTCCAGACCCTTCACCATTTTGGTCGCCCTCCTCTGGATCTGCTCAAGCTTATCGATATTGTTGCATTATGTGGATGCATAATGGACTCCTTGCTCCACAAATTTCTCACAGCTCTTGTGTGTGTGTGTGAGAACGCAAACTGTTACAAACTTGTTGTTATGGCTAGCCAGTTCCATGGGAAACTTTTCCTCAGCGTTATCAGCTTGTCCGGAACTGGCACACAGCTGCGCCATCATATGTGTTTTTGCTACATGACATGTTATGGCTATGAACTTGTTATTCACGCTTGTTGTCGTGAGGTGAAGGTGCCTAAAGCATGTTTACTGCATATCATATAAACCCCATGCCTTGTGTAAAAGTCGCTCTGTTCTTTTCTCTTTGCACTCTGTTGCTGAACCTGCCATGATGTTGGGCAGTTTGAATTTTTCTTCTGTAACTTAGGTAGTTTGAAATTCTCTTACCAATAAACATAGTTAAGTTGCCAGTTTGACTTCAGCAGTGTTTTGTTTTACTAGCTCCATAGGGCAGGCATGAAGCCTAAAGCAAGCAGGAGTTTTTATTATTCTTTATCAGCAGGAGTTTCTCGACTCCTGTTTTGCAACAGATATCCTTCTTGAATTGAGGTGCCCAGAACTGGACACAGTATTCCAAATGAGGCCTAACCAATGCAGAATAGAGTGGTACCATTACCTCCCTCAATCTAGACACCATATTCCTATTGATGCAACCAAGAATCGCGTTGGCTTTCTTGGCTGCCGCATCACACTGCTGACTAATGTTCAGCTTGTGATCTACCAAGACTCCTAGATCCCTTTCACATGTACTATTATCCAGCCACATGTCTCCCATCCTATATTTGTGCATTCCATTTTTTTCTGCCTAAGTGTAGGACTTTACATTTCTCTCTGTTGAAATGCATTTTGTTAGCTTTGGCCCAGCTCTCCAATCTGTCAAGTTCTTTTTGAAATTTGATCCTGTACTCTGGGGTATTAACAACCCCTCCCAATTTGGTGTCATCTGCACATTTGATCAGCATGCCCTCAACTCCTTCATCCAAGTCATTAATGAGGGTGTTGAATAGCACTGGGCCCCGGACAGAACCCTGTGACACCCCACTAGTCATTTCTCTCTAGGATGAAAAGCAGCCATTGGTGAACACCCTTTGAGTTTGGTTGGTCAACCAATTACCAATCCACCTAACAACGGCCCTGTCCAGCCCGCATTTTACTACCTTCTTTGCAAGAATGTCATGGGGAACTTTGTCAAAGGCCTTACTTTAGTCAAGATATGCTACATCTACAGCATCCTCTTCATCTATCAAGCTTGTAACCCTATCATAAAAAGAGATAAGATTAGTCTGGCATGACTTATTTCTGAGAAATCCATGTTGACTTTTAGTGATTACTGCATTGCTTTCTAAGTAATTACAAACTGACTGTTTAATGATCTGCTCTAGGATCTTTCCTGGTATTGATGTCAGGCTGACTGGGCGATAATTATTTGGGTCCTCTTTTTTCCACTTCTTGAAGATGGGGACAACATTTGCCCTCCTCCAGTCTGCTGGGACTTCTCCTGTTCTCCAAGAGTTCTTAAAGATTATTGCAAGTGGTTCAGAAATGACTTCTGCCAGTTCTTTTAATATCTGTGGATGTAATTCATCTGGCCCTGGAGACTTGAATTCATCTAGTTTAGCCAAATAGTCATGTAATACTACTCTATTTATTCTGTGCTGCATTTCCCCCCCTTCCTCATCTGCTCCCCATCCCCCAGGTTGAGTACTTCAATCCTTTCAGGAGAAAACTGAGGCAAAGAAGGTGTTGAGTAGTTCTGCCTTCTCTCTTCCCTCTGTTATTAATTGGCCATCTTCTCCACACAGCAACCCTATCATTTCCTTGTTTTTCTTTTTGCTGTGGACATATCTAAAAAAGCCCTTTTGATTGTTTTTAATGTCTCTGGTAAGCCTGAGTTCATTCTGTGCTTTAGCTTTTCTGACCTTCTCCCTACATATCCTGGCTATTTGCTTAAATTTTTCTTTGATGCGTTCACCATTTTTCCATTTCCTGTAAATGTTTCTTTTAACACTTAACTCAGCTGGAGAGTTCTTTAGTCAACCATTCTGGTTTCTTTAGACACCTGCCATTTTCCTCCTTATTGGTACAGTTTTCAATTGTGCCTTCAGTATCTCACTTTTAAGAAACTCCCATCCGTCACGAACTCCTTTCTCTTTTAGTATTCTTGACCGTGGGATTTCATCAAGTAACTCCCTAAATTTACAGAAATCAGCTTTCTTAAAGTTTAGGCTGCATGTCTGGTTACACTTGGCTTCTCCTTCCTACTGAATGACAGACTCCAAAAGAGCACGGTCACTCCTCCCTGAGGACCTCACCACCTCCACCTCATCAACTAGGTCATCCCTGTTGGTCAGGATCAGATCTAAAATAGCCAATCCCCTTGTTGCCTCTTCCACCTTCTGGACCATGAAATTGTCTACAAGGCAAGTGAGGAGCCTGTTGGATCTTGCGGTTTTGACAGAGTTTAACTGCCAACAAATATCAGGATAATTGAAATCTCCCATTAACACTGCATCTCTCCTTTTTGAATGTGTGGTCATTTGCTCCAGGAAGGCCTCATCCAAGTCCTCAGGCTGGCCCAGAGGCCTGTAGCAAACCCCTACAATCACATCCCTATTGTTTCTCACTTCTTTAATTCTTACCCAGATGCTCTCGATTTGGCTTCCCAGATTTAAGTCATGGATCTCTTCACAGGTGAAAATATCCTTGACATATAAGGCTCCTCCTCCTCCTTTCTTGTTTGGTCTGTTTCTGCAAAATAGGTTACACCCCCTACTCCTACATTCCAATCATGAAATTCATCCCACCAGGTTTCAGTGATGCCTATTAAATTCAAAAACAGTGCTGTTGAGAAGCTGCCATTATATCAGTGGTTGCCTTCATTTGTCTTGATAGATTACAAGATTTTCAAGCCTCCTCTGGTCTGCTGATCCACAAAACTAACAACATATCACTGCAGAGAGAAGCAAGAGCTCCAGTACTGGGTACAAATTAAGCTGGCACCAAGAAACCAGAAAATCATGCTTTTGTAGAATTAAAAAGGAAAGCTGATAGGTACAGGACAATCTGTGTGTTCTACTGTAGGAGGAGCTCTCTCGCACAGCTCTCTCAGCTCACATCTGTCATCCATAAGTAAAGAACATACCTTGCAGGAGGAGGTAAATGCAAGTGTTTATCCTATGGAGCAATGAGCATGAGATCTATGGCATATCCTGAATATCATAAGACTGCTCCTTTTAATGCTAGATTCCATCATGCTAGATTCCTTGGAACATCTTTGCGGCACTGGTGCCCTGGTTGTCAGATGGCATCCACCTGAGCCAGGTTCATGAACAGCAGCATTGTTGGCAGTTCAGAAAAAGCATATGATTCGCAGAAGTATATTTGGCAGATTGAGGGGCCTCAGTATGGTGTGCCAAAAAAGGCTGCTGTAGGAGCAAGTAGACTGGGGATTAGCTTGATGCCAGCCACTTTTATAAGGCTAGTCAAAACCCTCATGCTTCTGTCCAAGAGCCTCAGGTATATATCAAGAACTCTTAACTTTTCAGCCTTTGAATTGACTCTTTCCTGTGCAGATGCATCTCTCATACCTTCCAACATTTCAAGACAGAAACTAGGACAGCTGTAGACAGTTCTGTAATTCAAAGAGAATCTTGTCAAGGAAAGTCCCTTTTAACTAGAAGGGCTCTCAAAGTGTGTTTATTCTTGGGGCTGATCTCAAAAAGTAATTTGCAGTCATACAAGACAGAATGTTCTGTTCCGAGACTAGGACAGGTTGCAGCAGTTTGCTTTGGCCTGAGCCTCCTAGGAAGGGTGAGACCTCACCTCTTCTTCTCCTCTCTTCTCTCTCCTCCTCATCCTACTTTCTCAGCGGCTTTTGAAATGTCCCAGTTTCTCTTTCCTCCTCTCACTTTCCCCCTTTGTCCTTTAGTTACTTCAAAATGAGTTCAAAGTATGAAAGTAGTTTGGTCTCAGTTAACTCAGCAGGGGGAAGAGGGGAATTTTACCCTTCCCTGTAGACTCAGGCAAAATCAAACTGCTGCAGCCTTTCCTAGCTTGCATGTTATTTCTCACTAATAACTTTTGCCATCTTCTCCACAATCTGATGTTGCTTGGCTATATATATCCCGGTTTTCATGGGTGAAATGTTGGAGGATGTGCTCACATCATCCTGTCCTATTGGCTATCCTGGCTGGGACTGACTAGAGTTGCAGTCCCATAACACCTAGAAGGCTGTATGTTTTCACCTCAGTGTAAATGCTACTGGGCAGTCTTGTGACTTGGGGCAGTCAAAAATTTTAAGAACTATACAGCATGATCACAAAGGGCACCTGAAATTGAAGAAAGCAGGGAAAGGAAATGAAACTGAATGGAATGGAATCAAGAACCTGATGGAAAGATCCCATTGTTAAAGTGATTTTGAGGGGACCTGTCAAAGCAACTGCAGTGTTTATTGTGATTGTTATATCACACTGGCACAGAGTGACTTTCTTCTCCTTTCCCTAGGACCACCCAGAAGCTGGGCAGGTTTGGTTATTGGATTTGCAAAATGGAGCAAGGAGGAGCACACAGTCTTTTGCATACTGTTCAAAAATAATACAGGAAGGGAAGCAAGCCATAGGGAGACCGCAGGGAGCTGAAGTGCATTTTCCATTTGTGTTAAGAACTGCCCCAGCTTGCAGCAAGAATTAAGTTTGCATATGCTGGAAACAGCTCCTCAAAGAATGCCATCCCCTACATATTCTACAATCTAGGTTGGGTTTAGGATAAGGAAGGTGATAGAATCAGGCAAAGTTGAAGGAATGGCCTGTAATTGAAAACACAAGACAGCAGAACAGTTAGCAGAAGGAAAAGGAAATGAGTTTAGGTTTTAAGCCCAGGGAGCCTTTTTAGTTCATAATCCAGGACTTGCCAACCATCCAGTGACTGAAAGTATTTTAAGAGTCACCTGTTTCTATTATCATGGATACCTTTATTTGTGCATTTATTAATTCATTCTGACCTATTTCTAGCATAATAATACATAATAAACAAAGAAACAACAATACTGGTCAGAACTGAAGAGATAGCTGTTGATATTCCACAAGCTGGGTCCTCAGAACTGTTTTCGAAGTGGAGGGAATCAACACTGGAAGACAGGTTATTACTAATTTTGACTACCTGCAGGTTCCTGTAGAAGCCAAGATGACTGAATTGAGGCTGTCATACTCTGGACATATCATGAGATAGAATCATAGAATCATAGAAATCTAGAGTTGGAAGAGACCACACAGGTCATCCAGTCCAACCCCCTGCCATGAAGGAACACCCTCAAAGCAATCCCGACAGTTGGCCATCAAGCCTCTGCTTAAAAACATCCAAGGAAGGAGACTCCACTACACTCCGAGGCAGCATATTCCACTGCCGGACAGCCCTGACTGTCAGGAAGTTCTTCCTGAGGTTCAGGTGGAATCTTCTTTCCTGCAGCTTGAATCCATTGCTCCTTGTCCTGGTCTCTGGAGCAGCAGAAAACAAGCCCTCTCCTTCCTCTACGTGGCATCCCTTCAAATATTTAAACATGGCTATAATGTCCCCTCTTAACCTTCTCTTCTGCAGACTAAACATACCCAGCTCTCTAAGTCTATCCTCATAGGGCATGGCTTCCAGGCCTCTCACCATTTTGGTCGCCCTCCTCTGGACTTGCTCCAGCTTGTCAATATCCTTCTTGAATTGGGGTGCCCAGAACTGGACACAGTATTCAAGATGGGGTCTAATCAAAGCAGAGTAAAGCGGTACCAGTACCTCCCTCGATCTAGACACCATACTCCTATTGATGCAGCTGAGAATTGCATTGGCTTTCTTGGCTGCCGCATCACACTGCTGACTCATGTTCAGCTTGTGGTCTATGAAGACTCCTTGATCCCTTTCACACGTACTGCTATCCAGCCACGTGTCCCCCATCCTATATTTCTGTATTCCATTTTTTCTACCTAAGTGTAGGACCTTACACTTCTCTGTGTTGAATTTCATTTTATTTGCCTTGATAATATGATAATATGATTCATTGGAAAAGACAATAATGCTTGGTAAAGTGGAAGACGGTATTAAAAGAGGGAGACAT
>CAOLHI010008125.1:0-10587 GCA_948474755.1 Ctenosaura bakeri | reverse complement strand
GTGTTAGGATACACCTGGTCTTCTCTAAAGAACAAGCAGGATATGGCAAGGCCAGCACAATTTGTTTCATTTTGTCTGCTCCATTCATATATAAAATTATGTGTAAGGTATGTGTGTGTACACATGGCAGGTGTATCTGATTTTTAAAACCAAAAGGACAGATGGGAAACTGAAGACTTCCATATTCCCTACTGTATCTTGTAGTGCTTTTCATTGAAGATACTTTTCAGCGAGGGAGACATGTCAATCAAGGTAGCAGTCAGAGGAGAGATTAGTCCCTCTTAGCTTAACTTTATAAAAAATGGCATGTGGCATGTTGTTAAGACCATGTCTCCTTATAGGATAAAGATTCACGATCTAATGCTGGGAACATTTTACTGAGAAGCAAAGTTCCCTTTGTTCAATGGAATTTATGCTCAAATAAGCACATGTAAGGCCGTCTGGTACCATAGTTCTTCCTGTTTTAGAAAGTAGACTCAGTCAGTATGTTTAAATGTCACAGATTTGAAGCTAGAGAGACTCAAAATACAATTAACCTCACACTGATTTTCTCCTTCTCTTTAGGTTTTAGCCAGAAATAAGTTAATATAAATCAAAGTAGCACTAATGAAGGAAGAAGGTATCACAGTCATGTATTTTTTTCAATTTTGCTGTCATATAGATCTCACAGTCCTATGGCATAGATCTCAAAGTAAGAGTTAAAAGCAGCTTATAGACCTCTTTTCTCTGTATTGTTGTGCTGCTGGCCTTCCTTGGTGCTAACAAGGAGTACATCTCATGTATCCTCTTACAAGAAGCAACGAATTATCCTTGTTTGCAAAAGGCTGTGAAAGAATCTGCTAAGTGCATGGTGGCATTATGCAGTTTTCTCTAAGAGAAAAAGAAAGACTATCACAGTGCCTAAATATCAAGTCTCTGCCACCAAAGTAACAGCAATTAAGGCAACCAGTGACAGAAAGGACAGCTCAAAGAGCTGAACTCTACAGATTTAGAAGCCAAACAACTCAATGGGATTTTGATGGCAGCTGCCTGGGGATCGTTCACCCACCTCCCCTCCTTGCTTTTTCCTCCAGTTCCAATTGTTTATAGACCCATTTCCTATCCTCTTTACACATCTTCCCCACCACCACCACACACACATACAATTTATCCAACATTTAGAAGCCACACACCCCAGGATTCCATAGGATGTTGAAAGTGGAATAATAGCACTATAACAGGCTAGTGCAGAAATGGCGATATAGTCTAGCACACAACCAATAAATAGTTAAGAACTGTTTGTTGGCATGTAGGTATCAAAAGCATACAAATAAACAAAAAGAACTAAGAATTAGTTACTATCAATAAATTCTGCAAAATGTACATATACAAAACACTGAATTTTGAAGGATGTAAACTAAGACTAGACAACTGTTGAATGTTGGAAGGCAGCATTGTCCTCCCAGGCAATCTCAGAGGGCCATAACCTCTGTTGTCTCCCCTCACAAAACAATTATATTGTTGGCCTCAAATGCCCTTTAAGCAATTTGTCAGAAAAAAAGCCCCTCCTGGGCTTAAAATGGCCCAAGGGATCCAAAATCAAAGCAGGTTTCTCCTCATATCTCCAACAGAACATTTGAGGGCAAAACATTCAAAACTTTGAATATTCTTGGAAACTTAGGGGGTCCAGGGCACAAAAATCATCCTGAGAGACCATACTTTTTCTACCCCTTATTTAAATAGACATTCAAATACAGTGGACCCTCCCTTTTTGCAAGGATTTTG
This sequence comes from Ctenosaura bakeri, assembly GCA_948474755.1. Taxonomy (NCBI): domain Eukaryota; kingdom Metazoa; phylum Chordata; class Lepidosauria; order Squamata; family Iguanidae; genus Ctenosaura; species Ctenosaura bakeri. The sequence goes on along the minus strand of CAOLHI010008125.1, from coordinate 8,823 downwards.
GGGGGCAGATGTTGAAAGTGGAATAATAGTGCTAACAGTCTAGTGCAGAAATGGCCATACAGTCATCTGTTGCAGCTGTGCAGTGGAAGATGAAGGACAGATGCAAGGTTGTACTTTCCCTAGTTAGACAGTAGTATTCATTACCACAAGTAGTAGTGACAGCTGCAAATCTGAGCAGTTTTAAAAGTGGATAAAACCAATTCAGGGAGCATAAGGATATAAATCATTATTAATCATGATAGATCCATATTCTCTCCAGTAACAAAGATGGTATAGCAGTTGCTGGAGAAAATGAGCAAGAGGATGCAGTTTGTATTCTTGTCCTGCTTGATGGTTTCCCTTGGGCATCTGATTCAGAACTGTTGGAACAGAATGCTGGGCTAGATAGGTCTTTGGTCTGATCCAGTAGAACTCCTGTGTTGCTGTGTAATAATTGGGAGCACAGTGTCAGAACACCAAAGAAACAACCACAGCTTTTTGCTCTCTTAGTTATTCATATTCATTTCAAGTGGCCCACTTTCGTAAGGGTTCAGGGCATAGAAACCTCATGAAAGTGGAAAAATCACCAATAACTCTCCCCTGTGATCCCCCTTCCATTCTCTTCTGGGGCTCTGGCAGATAGACTTTCTTCTCCACACCTGGGCCAGAAGCAAGGGATTGATATGGGGAGCTCTGGAGGAGAGAAGTAAGGAGTGCCCCCCTCTCAATTGCTTTACCGTTTGCCTCACAAGTGCTCAGTGCCAGGGCAGAGGAAAAGTTCCAGAGGGCAAAGAAAGTGCATGCATGTATCTCCCCCTGATGGCCTTACCTTTTGCCTCAGCACTAGTTGGCAGCACTGGGGCAGAGGCAAACTAATGGGAAGGGAGAGTTCCAGAGGGCAGAAGGAAAGCGTGTGCTGCCTCCCCCTGCCTAGCACGAGTTCTCAGCATTGGGTCCAGAGGCTTGGAGATGGAACTCTAGACAGCAGAAGGAAAGCCCATGCTGCCTTCTTCCTCTCAATACCCTTATCTTTTGCCTCAGTGTGAGTTCTCAATGCTGGGGCCAGAGTCAAGGGAATGGGAAGGGGGGTTCTGGAGGGCAGAAAGAAAGTGTGTGTGCCTGCATCTCCCCCCTCCCATTGCTTTACCTTTTGTCTCAGCACACTTGTCTTCTTTCTCTGTACTGGCAAAATGCAAGGGAATGGGAGGAGGAGAATGGGGGAAGAGACACGGGAACCTCATGAATAATCAAATTTGCAAGAGTCAAACCTGTAAAAGTGGAGGGAGAACTGTATATTAAATGGATTGTTATTGTTTTGTTGGGTACCACCAGGCAACTGTCATCTTTTCAGTCTTTTCAGAGGAAGTGGTGAGGTTTTTGAGCATGTTTTGATTTTTGATTAATAGTGGTAAACTGCTACGAAGGAATCTTCTATTGTACCACAGGTGATTCAGTAAAAGTACAAAAATGAGCACAGATTGCCCACTCCATATCAAGCAACACTCTAGCTCTCTTGCTCATTCTCTCCCTCTCTCTCTTTTTCTCTCTCTGTGTATTTCTGAAAATGGAGGAGGTAGGGAGAGAAAGAAATTGAATGATTGCTCCTGAAGGAAGCCTACATTTTCAATAGGAATTTCATCAGGTAGAGAGCTCCTTATTATTAGCCTTTCTGGCAGACTGTCCTGGGTTATTATGCAGCAATCTGTATGACAAGGAATAGTCCACCGTTTGCCAACAACCTTACAATATATTCTGGTGGTGGTGATGAGGTCAAAGGGATGTCATAGAATACCTAACCTCTGCAAGAACTCCAGAAAATATAATTGTAAGAAGTGCAGAAAGCAGCTTCATTTTGCTCTATTCCACACATGTGGGGCCAGGGAGATCAGAATGGCAGATTCTGTGGAGAAATTGTGTAGAGGTTGTTCTTTTTTTTTATTCAAGAACATCCCTAGACAGCTATAATCAGACTGTCTAAGATCCACCAAAAAGTAAAGACAGACGTGAGATTTTAACAGCAGTTACGAAACATTTCCTGTGAGCAAATTTAGCTTTACCATGCACATTACTATTGTACTTGCCACAAAGCTAGATTGGTTCTTACTACTATTACTTTCCCTGTGGGAATAGAACTGAAGTTTGCCAGTTGTGCAATCCATGTATGATCCATGGCTTCTGGCAGGATGGAAAGATTTCCAATGGAGATCTAGAACCCACATCTTTCTGGGAATTTTTAGATCTGCCTTGGAAATAAGGAGTGATGTTGGGTTTAAGAAGTGGTAGATGTGTTGCTTTATCCACTATCTCTTAATGTAGGGTTTGAAATTCCCTTCAATCCATGCAGCTCATCTGTATGTTTTCAGCAGTCCTCAGATCAAACATGGGAAAGCCAAAGAACTTCCTGTGAGAGAGGCATTTAACATGCCTAGGCACAGTATGAGATCTTTCTATGTACCCCTACATCCTGATCTAGCTGGAGGGGTTATTATTGTCCTCTGTACAGAGTTGCCATATTCCACTTCCTCAAAACCCAGGTATCTATTTTGCACATTATGCAATTTTTCTAATTATGCAAAGTACTCTAATTTGCATTCTAATTGTGCAAATTAGTTACATTGCCTTTCCCACCGTGTTTCAAACTTCCTATCGTATTCTTAAACTGCTACATTTGATCTGTGTGAACCAGTACAGAGTAATGTTTAAAGTGCTGGACTTGGAACGTGGAGACCGAAATTCAAATATGTGCTTAGTCATGGAATTAACCATATGGCTGTGGGCCGTAACTGCCCCTTGTTACTGCCATTTTCTAGCCCAGACTTGTGGGATGTCAGATATCATTTTGATATCAATAATTTGGCTTTCCTCTACCATCCCTCTCCATGTGTCTGCGAGGTCCCCTGGACAAGCTTACAGTCAGGCTCGGCCCCTAATTGCTGCAATATTCCAGACAATACAGGCAAGTCAGAAATAGCCGTCTCGCCGCTTTAGGAGGTCTCTCTGCAAACACTCTATTATGTATGCACGCTGCTTACAAAGAACTCCCTGCCCCGAGCAGGCAACTTGGCAAGCTGAATACTCAACTGTCAAGCACTGCACATCTACATACTGGCTACTCTATTATCAATTCAGACCTAACTTAATCATGTTAAATTCTGACCTTTTGGAGGCTTTATCTCCAGGCCTCAACTCATTGTTTTTCCCTAAGTTCGGACTAGCCTATGGTCATATTTTCCCTATAAAAACCCCTGACTTGGAGAGCTTCTTTGGATTGCTCCGGACTTCCATCCTGCCTTGCTGCCTCTTTGTTTGGCGAGCTGTCCCCTCAGTCCCACGTACTGAGACTACACACCTTCGAACTTTCGCTGTGATCTACCTGGGCTTCAGGACAGGTGCAGTATCACCCAAATCAACAATCCCTCTCAAAAATCCCTCTATAGCACTCCAACCTTTATTTCTATAGTTATCTGTGTGAGTGTGCTGCATACACTGTTTGATTGTATTTTAATAAAGATCACATTTATTATTTCAATCCTGTTTGCTCCTTGACTTGGCCTGACCCCGTAGACACTGGGTAAAAAATTCCGCTGCATTGCCCTGCCTCTCACATCGCTAGCTTGTGCTCTTTGACTAATTTCCCCAACTTGTTTAATTGTGAGCGCATTTAGGTGTCCCTCATGGGACCCCCAGTAAACAGGGTAACACCCTTAACGAACTTACCTTTCAGAATTGCTATGGGGACTAACAGAGAGTGGAAAACCAAGTAAAGTGGACCTGTACATTCTTAGTATAGTACAAATAGAAGAACTAGAAAAACAACATCAACATATTGCCATGCATAGACACTTTTGGTGTATTCTCATCGGATTACTTTGTTTGTCTATCTGCCTGTCTGTCTGTCTGTTTATTTATTTTTCATGGAAGGGGAGAAAGCATGGTCTGATTTCTTCAGAGATAATTATAAATTTTAGTAGTCTACCTTAACTGTCTTTCACTTATTTGATTTTTTCTTTAGAATATACATGATACAAACGTCATCTGTGCTCCCACCCAAAGTTTGCTTGGTAATGCCAGTTAAGATAATGATAAAGGTCTGTACTTTTTCCCATTTTCATTCCCTTTCAGCAATCTAATTACATACTCCCATCCTGTATATACAAATCTGCCAACTGAGGCAACTCCCCATGCTTCTGATACTGTTGGGTGGATAAGGGCAAATAGTATATACTGCTGTTTTTCCTGAGAAAGAAAGAAAGAAAGAAAGAAAGAAAGAAAGAAAGAAAGAAAGAAAGAAAGAAAGAAAGAAAGAAAGAAAGAACTCCCCCCACCACACACACAAAAAGTGTTAAAAATATTTCTTGGTATAAGAAAAAAAATTAAACTAAGCATGAATCCAGCGTGATAGAAATGTTCCCTCCCAACTCCATCCTTGTGTCCTCATTTTAAATCCCTTCTATATTTTCACCGCAGTCACTGTAGTTTTGTTTCTGTGATAAAGTATACATTGTAGAGTAAATATATTCCTGTGTTATACACATTTGATATAGCAGTGCATGTGTGAGTAAACAATTGAAATGTTCATACCATACTCCCAAAACAAATAAATGTAGAATTCCTGCATGGCAGAGGTTTAGACTAGCTTCCATGTTTTGCCACATACCTCAACTTTGCATGTTCAGTGTGCTGAGGCCAAAGGCAAGGGAATGGGAGGGGGAAGCTACAGAGGAGAGAAGCAAGGCATGCATGTGCCTCCTCCTCATTCCCTTGCCTTTTGCCTTAGTGCGCGTTCTCAGCACTGAGGTCAAAGGCAACAGAATGGGACGGGGAGCTCTGAAGGGTGAAAAGGAAGGCATATGTGTGCCTTCTTTCTGCAGAGCAGAACAAAATGCTTCTGTCTATCCTGATCCTATTCTGTCCATCAAGTACAGCATAACATACACATTCAACAGAGTGTATGTATTTTTCCCCTTATATTGGAAGCAAGAGGGTGACATGTCAATAATGTTAGTGCTAGCAAATATGTGTTCTCCACAGCTGCATTTCTCTCATTCAGACAGAGCTATTCCAGAACCAAAACACAACCACAGGACCAAAAGTGTTACATGAAATTACACTCGGAGATAGTAGAATGCTTGGCAGAGTGCCACTCCTATTTGTTTCACCTTCAAATCACTGTCATGTAAAACTAGCTACTCACCACATTCTTACCACATTTGTTCTCCAGTGAATGCCCTAATTACCATAGGACAACAACACGCAGCGCATTTTGCAAGCAGAAACACCTCTTGTAGTACATGTAGTGTCACATCCGCTTCCTTAAAACAGGTTACATTGTGTGATCATTCATTTACAAGAGCTGAGTTGATTCCTTTTACCATACTGCATTGTCTTTTCTGAGGGATATCATTTCGTGGGCATACTTGCTCCTTCAAAGGAAATTGGGTTAATAAATTAGTATAACTTGTATTGTGCATGCATTTCAAGTTCAACATGTTCATGTACATTAACTCAGTGTTGTTTAAACTGCTCCAAAATGGAGTTAAATATTGCAGAAACCTCAAGGTGTGGGGCAAGGGACAAGAGAATAATAATTTTGCTAAGGGCAAAAATCTACAATAGCTTGCCTTACACATGGCATTACCAATTTCAAGTCTGAGAAGTTACTAAAAGAGTAGTGGTAGCTGTAGGAACAAATTGGTAGAAGTGCTGCTAGGCTTTTCCAGGCCTTCCAAATCTCCTCTACATATGCCTTTAAGACTCCCCACTCCCTTCCAGCCAGGCTTACTTTCCATCATGGGGTTCATGTATACTGAGATGAAATGTTGAACAGGAAAAAGAGAATTAATCTTAGTTATATTAAAATATTTAACCTGTTATGTCTGAAATAAACCACACCTTCCTTTCCCCGCTTATTGCTGTTTGTTCTTCTTTTGCCCTGTCTACCCTGTGAATTGGATGGTAGACAGTTTCATAGGCTTCTTGTCACATTTTCAGGGATCTTTAGTATTTTGTCACCCAGGTTAAAAAAAAAAAAAGACTACAGAGACGTCACGAGAACAGTTTTTGAAGTTCATCTGCATGACAAAATGTTGTTATTCTTGTTGTTGCTGTTCTGTTATTACCACCACCAACAGGAAGGTACATGGGCAATTTTCTTGGTTGTTTCTTTTTTTGTTTTTGTTCACTATTAATCTTCACAACAATCTTGTAAAATAGATTCGCTGAGAGGTAATGATGGCCCAAATCCACATGGTAAATTCCATGGCCAAGCAGGGATTTGAATTTACGTCTCTCTGGTCTGCTTTTAAACATTACTCTGACAGTCACATAGGGACGTGGGGGCAGGGGGGGGAGATTCGCCCCAGGTGGCAATGTTTTTGGGGTGTCCTGGCTCATAGCCACACCCCCGTGCATCCTGGCCACACCCTCGTGCACAGTGGTCATGCCCCTCATGCCATAGCCCCTCCCCTCCCCCCATACACTCCAAACTCTGCCACTGTACTCTAACAAGTTCTCTCAGGACAGTGGTTACTATAAAAGTGGTACCAAGGCTGAAAAGCTGTCCGAGGTCTATTGGAGGCATCCTGGGAAATGGCCTTCTTTGCAGTGGCAGCCCAGTTGTGGAACTCTCTCCTTTGGAGGCCTGATTGATGCAAATGTTGGTATCATTTGGGCACCGAGTTAAAACATGGCTTTTTGTTAAAGCTTTTCGGCCTAATTGATTTTATACAGGTTGTGCATGTGCTATGGTTGGTACTATTTTAAACTGGTTTAACTTGTTTAACATTTTCTGTTTTCTAACTGATAAATGATTTAATATATATGGTAGTCTTTTATTTATTGTTTCAAATTGATTTTATTGTAAGCTGCTCTCTAATCTTCAAATATCAGGCAGGATGTAAGTGTTTAACTAACTAAAATAAGTAAGATGTCAAGATTTCAGTGGCTGGAATATGGTAACCCTACCATTAGGTAAACAGCTGACTGTGAATTGAATTTGTGCTAAAGGAATTGTCAGGGGCTTGATATTGCAATGGGAGGAGATACTTGATGCCTGTTGTTTTATGAAACTTGGCTTTTGGAATCATCAGCAAAAGACCATTTTCACTGATGGCACAGTTTAATAGAGTGAAATACATATCTAGGAGAATGAAAGATGGGTTTGCTACCTCTGGCAACACGATGAAAAGAGAAGGAGGAAGAGGTTCAAAGGAGCAAGTGAAGCCTGGGAGTGGCCATTTCCACACTAGACTGTTATGGCCCCTCCCTAAACTGCAAACCCCAGGATTCCATAAGATGTTGAAAGTGGAATAATAGCCCTATAACAGTCTAGTGCAGAAATGGCCTCAGTTTGTTCATGAGGAACAAAGAGTATAAAAAAGAAATTAAAAAGGTCTGGAAACACACAGAGGAGAAGGCAGGAAAAGGAAGATAATGCATGTAAGGTAAGGGAGTGGGATGCGAAGAGAAAGAGGATGCAAGTAAGAAAACAAAAGAATGTGGAAGATGGCAAACTGGGGAAAAGAATGAAGGACAAAGAAAACAAGGCAGAGAACTAGAAACGGGGTGGCGGGCAGGAGGAGGATGAGTACAACTAGATATGGAGTGGGAAGATGGAGAACTGAGAGAGGGGACAGAGAAGACATTTAGGTAGGAGTTTGGAGAGGAGGTATTTGTACCAGTGTTACTAACCATGGTACAACTCACCTCTCTGTTACTGTTTTCTGGGGGTCCCGGGAGGGGCACCTAAATGCGCTCTCAATTATATAAGTTGGGGGAATTAGCCAAGAGCACAAGCTAGCAATACGAGAGGCAGGGCAACGGAGCGAGATCTTTCACCCAATGTCTATGGGGCCAGGCCAAGTCAAGGAGCAAACAGGACTGAAATAATAATAATTGTTCTTATTAAAATACAATCAAACAGTGTATGCAACACACTCACACAGATAACTAGAGAAATAAAGGTTGGAGTGGGATAGAGGGATTTTTAGAGGAGTTGTTGATTTGGGTAATACTACACCTTTCCTGGAGCCCGGGTAGTCTGAAGAAGAAGTTCAGAGGTATGGAGTCTCAGTATGTGGGACTGAGGGGAAGGCTCGCCAAGTAAAGTGGCAGCAAGGCTGGATGGAAGTCGGGAGCGATTCGAAGAAGCTCTCAAAGTCAGGGTTTTATATAGGGGAAAATGTGGCCGTAGGCTAGTCTGTACTTGGGGAAAACAATGAGTTTTGGGCTGGAGACAAAGCCTCCAAAAGGTCAGAATTTAGCATGATTGAGTTAAGTCTAAATTGACAATAGAGTAGACAGTACGCAAACGCAGAGTGCTCGACAGATGAGGATTCGTCTAATCAAGCTGCCTGCTCGGGGCAGGGAGTTCTTGTAAGTAGCATGCATACATAATAGAGTATTTGCCTCTGAGTTCTCCTGAAGTGATGGGACAGCTATTTCTGGCCAGCCTGTATTGTTTGGAATATCACAGCAATTACTGGCCATGCCTGTCTGCGAGCTTGTCCGGGGGACCTCGCAGCATGTGGAAAGGAATAGGTAAAGAAGGCCAAATTATTGATATCAAAGTGATATCTAATATCCCTCAAGTCCAGCCTAGAAACCACGGTAACACCCCCCCCCCCAAAAAAAGGGCGATTTGGGGACAATATTGAACATTTTCCAATTAAACATTTCAAAGCAATTTTAGCACCGAATAGCGGTCTGCAGGCTCAGAGGTAGTATTACTCCACAGGCAAAGGGAATTTTCGGGGAAACATGAAGGGTTTCTATCTTATATAAATACATTCCTATCGAAAACCTACACCTAAACACATTCACACAAATGTCAATTAAGCAATAATC
>CAOLHI010008123.1:0-10286 GCA_948474755.1 Ctenosaura bakeri | reverse complement strand
ATGTCCTTGGCAGTTCCTTAATTGTCCACACACAACCTATCTGTGACCTGCACCTTTTGTGGGAGTGTAGGAATGGGCAATGTGACCAAGGGGGGATTTAGGAAAATTTCCTTTGACAGTAAGAGCCATTTGACAGTGGGATATGTTCCCTTTAAATTTTTGGGGGTGGAGTTTCCTTCTTTAAAGAGACACTGAATGGCCATTTTAAAATGCTTTGATGGTGTATTCCTCGGGGTTTAAAGTGTTGGACTGGCTAGCCCTTGGGGTCTCTTCCAGCTCTAAGATCTCTGATTATAAGGATTTTTGTGCCCTTTAAAGTCACCCCCAGTCCCTCTGCCAGCCCCTCAACCCTTCCATTTTTTTTAAAGTGGCAAATTTTCAATAAATTTTGCCCCCTGTGATGTACTGGATAGCCCCCAGTTAAAGGGAATTTTTGTTTTTAGAAGTTGCAAAAGCATTATTCAGGAACATTGAAGAAATAGCAGCACACCTTAGCATTGCTAAGGCCAAAGGGATGTTGGCTTTGCAGGGCTTTAAAAACCACTACATTTCAAAATCAGCATGCACTAACTTTCCCATTGGAGGGTTTACCCAAACAACACTGTCTTCTTTTCCTTTTGTAGGCCTCGCTGCCTGTCCAGGAGTATCTCTCGATGCCTTTTGAACAGGTTCAAAAAAGCAGTATGAGACAGCTCGGCACCTCCCACCGCCTCTCTACGTCCTCTTTGTCCGGGGCGGGGCCCCTTGGCCAAGCATGTGGTGAGTCGTCAGAAGTTGCCCCGAAGGGAGGCATTCAGAATGCTTTGGTCTGAAGGGGAAAAGGGGAATAAAAAAATTTTTGCAGCCCACTGGGTATTTTTAAAAGATCCCCGAAAGGGGTTTTTTTAATTGGCTCAGCATAAGTTCTTTGAGTGCTTCCTAACTCCCCTAAGTCTATAGGGCTGAAACAGCAGCTGGGTTTGAAAACATCACAGTTTCCATCCTGCTTTCCTCTTGAAAATTGCCCTCAGAAGGGCACTGTTTGCCTGTCCAGTTTTTGACAGACAGCAAAAATCCCGGGGGGGAAACAAACAGAGCTTTCTCCTCTCTGCAGCCATAAGACTGTAATCTCACAAGCCTCTCTTTAAATACAGATTTTTCCCACTTATTTGACACGTTAGGGACTGGGGCACGGGTAAAAAAAAGAATGAGTTGGAAAGGGGGAACCCATGTATTGTACTTTTTAGGGAGCATGAAGGAATTCTGGAGGCTCTTTTGGGTCCAACTGCACATGTCCCTGCCCCCCAAAGTTCTCAGCTGGCTTAGCACCTCAGCTCTTTTTGCAAGCAGTATGTTTCACACACAAACAATCCCTAACGATCCTCTGTAGGCAAGAAAAACTGATAAAAAAGAGAGGAACTCCTGTCAAATTAACGGAACTTCCCTTTTTAATTTGGAAGTGTAAAAGATTATCATCAGATAACAGGGTGAAAAAAGGGGCCGGGGTTTTCCTTAAAAGCTTTGGGCTCATTGCTGAAGTCTTTGCTTAGGGCCACAGGGGGTTTGTTCCTGTGCTCCAGACAAACCTCCGGGTTTTTTGGGCTGAAAATAACTGCTTTAGACTTCCTCTCTCTAAACACACCACAATGGGTTCCCTTTTTCTTTTCTTCTTCCTCTCTCCCCTGTCTGTTTTTCTGTCCATTCTCCTCCTCTTGTTTTTTTTTTTTTTCCTTTTCTTCTCTGGCTAACCCCATTAGCTCACATAAAACCCCTCCACCCTTAGACAGGGTGAGTAATTTTTTTCTTTTTTTTCTCACCTACAGAAGCTGCAAAAGAGTTTGGTGCTTTGTGCCTTGTTTTTTTGCTTGATCTAAATGCTTTGCCTTCTCCCAAGCCAAGTTTTAAAGGGGAATTAGGCAAGAAATTGTTGCTGTGTGCCTTCAAGTTGATTTGTGGAGCTGTGTGTGTGACACACCCTAAGGGGGTTCCCCCAGTGGTCACCCAAATGGCAGGATTTGAATTGTGGACCAAGAAGCAAAGGTTGTGAGTTCTCTGTAATGTTTTGTTCTGTGAGTTTTTTTGTCTTTTTAATAAAAATTTTGGGGAAAGGGAAGGATTTTCCCCTTTGACCAGCAGCTCACTGAAGAAATAGATCATATTTTTAGCCACAGAACCTCAGTTCCTTGCTTTGCTGGGCAAGTCATCTCAGAACACAGAGTTTAAATCTATTTTTTAATAGTTATAAACAAAAACCTGCATGCGTATGTATTTTCCCAAGACCCTGTTGACATCATGAGAACACCCTAAATTTTTCCCTAGGGTTTTCTTAGGGGAAATACGCAGAGGTGGTTTTGCCAGTTCCTTCCTTTTAATCCCTTGGCCCCTGTTATTTCTTAGCAGCCTCCCATCCAAGCACTAACTGGGGCTGACCCTGCTTAGCTTCCAAGATCAAAACCCAATCTAGTGGCTTTAGGGTATTTAGGCCTATTTTAAAAAGGCATTTCAATCACCCACTGGAAATAAAACCACTTAAAACAGGCCTTTGGAGACAATAAAATCCGTTAAGATCAATACAACGTTAAAAGAGTTTATCAGTCAGCATTATCGTGTTTGCAGTGCGTAACACATCTTGGCTTGCAAGAGGCTGAGTTTTGTTCATTGAAAACCTCCCCATTAGTTGGCTTGCATGCTTTTTTCCCTTGTGTTGCCATTTTTGTTTGGACCTCTGCTGTTGTTGTTTATGCAGGCTACAGAAGGAGGGTTGGGGTTTGCTGAGGCACCCCGTGAACCAGGGCTAAACTCTTCCTTCACCTTTGAGGAAGGCCTGGTGCATATAGCCCTCCTTGCTGACCAACACACAGAGCTTAGAAATGTACCTGTCAGCCAGATAACACTGCCACAGCTAGCTGGGTTTGCAATTTTGCCTGTAACCCCGGGGGGGGGCTTGCATGTGGGGGGAAAATGGGGTCTTTGGCATCCCCAGCTCAGGGTTAAAGGAAAAGATCTTTTTTTTTTGGATCTTTTGGGGAGCTGTGCTAGATGTTCCAGGAAACCTGCACCGAATGGGACCTCTGCTCTGACATGCTCTCAGGTGGTGTGTGCTTGTACAAGTTGAGCTTTCTTTATCCCGGAAGTCTGAAAAATTCCAAAAACCCAAAAATTTTTGTTGCCACTCCCACCTTCAAGGCAGTGGCTGCAGGTATTTCTGCCTGCTCATCTCTCAGATCCTCAGTCTCTCTCTTTGCTGCCAAGCTGCCTGCTTTTACCTTTGAGGCAGTGGCTGTGAGTGCTCCTGCTCATTCATCGTTCAGATCCGTCATGCTTTTTCCTCTTAAATTTGAGGAAAACCCCTACCGCCACCTTGGGAAAGGGAGAAGCAGGGGGCTGGCAGCAAAAAAAGAGGCTGAGGGTTTTAAACAAAAAAGCAAGGGCACTGAAACCACTACCTCAAAGGTGGAAGCGTTTTGGGTAGTGGCAAAAAGAGACTGAAAATCTGTGAAATAGCAGGAGGCATGGATTTGCACCAAGCACTTTACTTTACATTTCACTGACCCTCAGTTTTTCTCCAGCCTTGTGTCTCATATACAACACAACATGAGTGAGGCGAGAGGCTGTTCCAAAAAGGTCCTGTATTCTAAAATAAGAAGAAAATCCAAAATATAGAACGTTTCTGGTGCCAGGCATTTCAGATAAGGGAGGGGTCAACCTATTTTGAGGTTAGCTCATATTGGTAGATGTTGCTGAGATATTGAACGGTGCTGTCTCATACACAGATAAGAAACTGGCTGTGGCTTTGAGGGGAATGTTGAAGAAGCCAAGGCACTCTGTAAGCCACCAGAGGACTCACAAGGTAAGTCAGAATCCATCATGTGCCTCCAGTTAAAGCAAGGGTAGGGATCCCACAGTCCTCCCCGCATTATTGGAGTGCAGTGCTGGGATTCATAGGAGTGATGGGAGTTGCAGTCCCGGAACTTCTGGAGGTTGACATGATTCACATCTCTTAGGTAAAGGTGCTTGAGTCGCTGTCTCTGAAAATCATTTATTTATGTATGTATTTATTTAAATTTGGGTTTCCAGATGATGAAAGTGATTCAGACGCTGAAAGGAGGGAGACCACGGGGAGGTTTTTTCCCTCTCTCCCCCATGCTTGTCCAGTGAATTAGTTGGCCCTTTTTTGGCAATCCCCCCCCCCCCCTTTGTGTTTTGGGAAGGTGTGGGGAGTTTTTAAAAGTTAGGAGAAGAAAAACACAGCATTTTAAGGTAGCTTTAGCCCTTTTTTAGGCAAAAAAAGGAAAAATTGCCTGAAAATCAACAAGAAAAAAAAAGGTAAAAAAAAAAAGTTTAACCTTCCCTGAATAGACCTTGCTAATAAAACCCAAAGATGGGTTTACCTTAAGGTTGCCGTAACTTGGAAGTGACTTCATACCTTTGCTCTGAGCTTTGGAACTGGGTCACAAAATTGGGGGAGGGGAAAAGGGACTGAGGGGGATAAGGATTAATGGAGGAAGCTGAACATCCTGTGATTGTCTCTTCCCTAGAAACGCCGCCGCCCGACCTTGGGGGTGCAGCTGGATGACAAGCGGAAGGAGATGCTGAAGAGGCACCCACTTTAAATCACCATCGATCTGCAGTGCAAAGGTAGGGGAAAGGAAAAAATTTCCCGGGGTGTAGTTTCTGAAAGCTACGCTCTTTCTTTTGGCTAAGGAAGCAGATGAACACTCCTTTCTTGGGCGAGAGAGGCATGGGAATGTGCCTCCACAAAACCACGTCCCTTTTTAGGCCAGGGAAGAAGACAAACCCTTTTTTCCTGGCTAAGGGGGAAACAGACAGCTCCACGCAGCCAGGCCTCCAACTGGATTTGGTTCCCCCGGCTCTTCCCGGCCCTTTTGGGAAGGCTCCCTCGCGGCCTGGCCTGGCCTGTGTTTTTCTCCATTCATGTTAGATCTGGGAACATTTTTGCAGATGTGGTGGACCTATTGTGTAAATTTTTTGAAAAAAGGGAGAATGGGAAAAGAAAGATAAAATACATAGAAATACAGAAAATATTTCCAGTTTTTGTATTTTATCTCAGCATAATCAAACCTTTTCATTAAAAAAAACATTTCCCCTTCTTTTGCATATAAACCCAAAACCAAAACAATGATAATAAATTAGTTAATAATTGACTTGTAGACTCCCCCCCCCCTCTTTATCTTCCTGACTAGATGAATTCCTTCCTAACCCCCGCCCTTGGCTGTATTTTTTTGGAATTGGGAGTATGCTCCACCTGACTTTTTACTACTTGATGAACCTCAATGTCATGACGGTCAAAGCCAAGGTGACTGCCGCTGCAGAGATGACCATGCCGATCAGTGCTGGGTGAGCTTGGGACAAGGGGAACCCAAGGGGGGGAAATACGTTGGGTTTTGGGCCCCTTTCCCCCCTTTGGTTCCATTTAAAAAAAATTGCCCGTTTTCCCTTCCCCCCAAAAACCCCTTTCCCACCCCAGCACTTTTTTATGGAAAGGTTCCCCTTCTCCTGCCCAAAAACGGGAAAATCCCCCTTTTGGCCCCTTTGGGAAAAAACCGTCCCCTTTGGGGGCATTGAGGTTTCCAAAAAAGAAAAAATTTTTTAGGGAAAAGTTTTAGGTTGGGAGGCCTCCCCCTTTTGGCCCCCCAAAAAATACCCGCCAAGGGCAAGAGAATTCAAAGGAAATCATCTAGTTCCCCCGGAAAAATCCCCGGAGGGGTTTGGGGGGGAGGTCTAAAGTCAATTATTAACTAATTTATTATCATTGTTTTGGTTTTGGGCTTTTCCCAAAAAGAAGTGAAATTTGAAAATTTTAAATAAAAGGGGGTTTATTATGCTAAATGAAGAAAAAACGGGAAATATTTTCTGTATTTCTATGTATTTTATTTTTTTTTTCCCCTTTCCCCCCCTTTTTTCAAAAAATTTACACAATGGTCCCCCACCATCTCCCAAAAATTTCCCAGATCTAACATGAATAGAAAAAAAAGGGCCGGGGCCAGGCCCGGGGTTTCCCAAAAGGGGCCTGAAGACCCCGGGGGGAAAAAATCCATTTGGAGGCCCTGGCTGCGTGGAGCTGTCTTTCCCTTAGCCAGGAAAGAAGTGTCTGTTTTCCCCGGGGCCTAGGGGGGGAAATGGTTTTGGGGAACATTTCCCATCCCTCTCTCCCCAAAAAAGGAGTTTCATTGTTTCCCCTTACCCAAAAGAGAAGACGTAGTTTTAAAACTTACACCCAGGAACTTTTTTTCCTCCCCTCCCTTTGCACTGCAATAAAATGGTAACTAAAGGGGGTGCCTCTTGGCATCCCCCTTCCCCTTGTATCCACTGCCCCCCCAAGGTCGGGGCGCTTCTGGGAAAAGAGACAATAAAGGATGTTCAGCTTTCCATTAATCCTTACCCCCCCTCAGCCCCTTTTTCCCCCTCTAATTTTTTGTGACCCATTTCCAAAGCTCAAGAAAAGGGGTGAAGTAATTTTAAATTTGGAAAAATTTTAAGGTGAACCCCCTTTGGGTTTTTTGGGAAAGGGTTTTGGGAAGGTTACTTTTTTTTTTTCATTTTTTTTTTTCTTGTTGATTTTCAGGCAAATTTTTTTTTTTTGCCTGGAAAAACAAAACCCTTTTAAAAAGCTGTGTTTTTCTTCTCCTAACTCTGTAAAACTCCCCCCACCTTTTCCCCAAAAGGCGGGGGGGGGTTTAAAAAAGGGGCCCCCTAATTCCCCTGGACAAGCTGGGGGGGGAAAGGGAAAAAAACCCGTGGTCTCCCCCTCTTCAGGTCTAAAACACTTTCATCATCTGGAAATCCAATTAATAAATACATACATAAATAAATGATTTTCAGAGACAGCAAAATAAACACCTTTACCTAAAAGATGTGAATCATGTAAAACCCCCAAAATTTGGACTGCAACTCCCCTCACTCCTTTTGAATGCTGAGCACTGCACTCCAATAATGCTGGGAGGACTGTGGGGGTCCCCCACCCTTGCTTTAAATGGAGGCACATGATGGATTCTGACTTACCTTGTGGTTTTGGTGGCTTTCAGGGGTGCCTTGGGTTTTCAACATTCCCCTCAATAGCCCACCAGTTTCTTATCTGTGTATGAGACAGCACCCCTATCTAACAACATCTACCAATATGAGCTAACCTAAAAAGGTTTTAGCCTCCCTTATCTGAAATGCCTGGGGACCCAAAAAGGGTTTTTTTTTAATTTTTTTCTTATTTTTACAGGGGCCTTTTTTTGGGAAAAGCCTCTCGCCTCACTCATTTGTGTTGTATTGGGGAAAACAAGGCTGGGGAAAAACTAAATTCAGTGAAATGTCCCAAATAAAGTGCTTGGTGCAAATCCCCTCCTTCTATTTTACAGATTTTCAAATTTCTTTTTCCACTAGGCCAAAAGCTTCCACCTTTGAGGTAGTGGTTTCCCCTGCCCTTGCTTGTTTGTCTCTCAGATCCTCAGCCTCTCTTTTTGCTGCCAGCCCCCTGCTTCTGCCTTCGAGGTGGCGGCTATGGTGTTCCTAAATTTTAAAAGGAAAAGGGGAAAAGACGGATCTGAACGATGAATGAAGATCACAGCCACTGCCTCAAAGGTGGGAAAGCAGGCAGCTTGGCAGCAAAGAGAGAGACTGAGGATCTGGGGGTAAGGCAGAAATACCTGCAGCCACTCCCTTGAAGGGGGGAAAGGGGAACAAAAATTTTGGTTTCTGGAATTTTTAGACTTGGGAAAAAGGGGAAAAACTCAACTTTACAAGCACACACCACCTGAGAGCATGTCAAGCAGAGGCCCCAAATTCTTATTTTCCTGGAACTTGAGCACAGCCCCCCAGAGACTCCAGCAAAAACTTTTTTCCCCATTCTAACCCTGGCTGGGGATCCCCCCCCCTCCACATGCAACCCCCCCCCCCGGTGTTACAGGCAAAATTGCAAACCCAGCTGGGCTTGGCAGTTTTATTGGCGGGCATTAATTTCTAAGCTCTGTGTGTTGGTCAGCAAGGAGGGTATTGCACGGCCTTCCTCAAAGGTGAAGGAAGAGTTTAGCCCTGGTTCCGGGGTGCCCAGCAAACCCCCAACCCCCCTTTTGTGCCTGCATAAACAACAACAGCAGAGGCCAAACAAAAAAAGGCAAACAAAGGGGAAAATAAAAAAATGGGGGGTTTTTGGGGGAAAAAAACCCCCTTTTCAAGCCAAGATGTGTTGCAAAATGCAAACACCCATAATGCTAAATGATAGAGCTCTTTTTAAAGTTTATTGATCTTAACGGATTTTATTGTTTTCCCCCAAAGGACCTGTTTTTTAAATGGTTTTATTTCCAAATGGGGAAATTTAAATGCCTTTTAATAATACCTAAATACCCTAAACCACTAGGGTTGGGGTTTATCTTTTGGGAAACTAAACAGGGTCAGCCCGGTTTTGTGCTTGGGTGGGAGGCTGCTAAGAAAAAAACAGGGGCCATGGTGATTTAAAAGGAAGGAAAAAAAAAACCACCTCTGCGTATTCCCCCTCTAAGGAAAAAACCCCAGGAAAAATTTAGGGGTTTTCCTTTCCGGGGGCTTGAAGATACATACGCCTGCAGGTTTTTGTTTATAACTATTTAAAATAAATTAAACCTTGTTCTGGGTGACTTTTCCCCGCAAAGCAAGGAACTGAGGTTCTGTGGCTAAAAAATATCTATTCTTCGTGAGCTGCTGGTGGGAATTTCCCCCCCAAAATTTTTTTAAAAAAACGAAAAAGGGACTCACAAACAAAACATTACAAAAAAACTCAAAACCCTTTTGCTTCTTGGTCCACAATTCAAATCCTCCCTTTTGGGGTGCCCCGGGGGAGCCCTCTAGGGTTTCACACACACAGCTCCACAAATAAAATTTGAAGGCACACACAACAATTTCTTGCCAAAACCCCCTTTAAGGCTTTTTGGGGAAAAGGCATGCATTTAGATAAGAAAAAAAAAGGCAAAACCCAAACCTTTTGAAAGTTTTGTAGGTAAAAAAAGAAAAAAAAATTCTCCCCTTTTAAGGGTGGGGGGTTTCATGTGAGCTAATGGGGTTGCCGAGAAAAAAAGGGAAAAAAAAAAAACACAAGAGGAGGAAAGGGGAAACAAAAAACAACAGGGGAGAAAAAGGAAAAAAAGGGTAACCCTTGTGGTGTGTTTGAGAGGAAGTCTAAAGCAGTTATTTTAGCCCAAATATTTTTTGGAGCAAAAGGAACTTCCATGTGGCCCTAAGCAAAATTTCCCACAATGACCCCAAATTTTTTACGGGAAACTGCCGACCTTTTTACACCCTGTTATCTGATGACTAATCTTTTACACTTCCAAATTAAAAGGGGAAATTCCTTAAATTTTACGGAGTTTCCCCTCTTTCATCAGTTTTTCTTTTCCTACAAAGGGTCTTAGGGAAAATTTTTGTGTGTGAACATACTGTTTTCAAAAAAAAGTGAGGTGCTAAGCCAGCTGAGAGCTTTGGGCACATGTGCAGTTGGACCCAGAAAGCCTCCAAATTTCCCTTTATGCTCCCTACATACAATCATGGTTTCCCCTTTCCAACTCATTCTTTTTTTCCAAATTCCCCAGTCCCTAAACCCAAAAAAGTGGGAAAACCCCTTTTTTAAAAAGGGTTTTTGAGATTACAGTCTTATGGCTGCAGAGGGAAAGCCTGTCTTGTTCCCCTCCTAATTCCTGCTGTCTTTAAAAACTGGAAAAGGGAGACAGGTTTTTTTCTGAGGGGAATTTTCAAGAGGAAAGCAGGATGGGAAAATGTATGTTTTAAAACCCAAACTGTGTTTTTAGCCCTTTTAAACTTTGGGGGGTTTGGAAGCACTAAAAAATTTTGCTAGCCAAATTAAAAAAAAATTTTACTTTCAGATAAATACCCAGTGGGCTGCAAAAAATTTTTTATCCTCTTTTCCCCCTTTGCCAAAGCATTCTGGAAACCCCCCCTTGGGGGAACCCTTTTGACGCTCCCCCACATGCTTGGCCATACGCTGCCTGGACAAAGAGGGGTGGGGAGGCGGTGGGAGGGGGAGCTGTCTCATACTGCTTTTTGAACCTGTTTCAAAAGGGGAGGTACTCCTGGACAGGCAAAGGGCCCACAAAAGGAAAAGAAAAACAGTGTTGTTTGGGTAAACCCCCCAAAGGGATGTTGGCCCTTTTGGGTTTTTTTAAATGTAAAATTTTTTATCCCCCCCCAAAGCCAACATCCCTTTGGCCTTAGCAATGCTAAGGTGTGTGCTTTTCTTCAATGTTCCTGAATAATGCTTTTGCCCTAAGCAAAATTTTAAAAGGGGGTTTTCCCGTTTCATCACAGGGGGC
>CAOLHI010008122.1:0-10740 GCA_948474755.1 Ctenosaura bakeri | reverse complement strand
GCACAGACACATTCTTTAGATCAGCCAGCTCTAAAATAACAGAAAAGTCCCTAACACAACTAGATAACTATTTCTAATTACTCACAGTTGTTCCTAGGCTTAGATGTTCTAGTAGGAAGACGCCAGGAGGCGAGGCTAGGCCTGCAGCCTGCTACTGGCACAGAACCCCCCTCCAGGAGGTTCCTAGATTGTTGTCTCTTTGTTATCCCTTTGTTATCTCTCTCGGCCACATGGCCTCGCAAGAAATTTTATAACTTCTCCTTGGAAGCATCCTGAAGATGCTCACCTCTTTCCTTTTTGATTGGTCAAGTCTCACCCTGTGACCTATGATGCTGACCCACATGACCTATGATGTAATCTAATCCCAACACCTTATTAACCCTTGGTTTACCTGAAGAGGGAAGTTTCCCCCTTTAGCTAAGTCAAGACAATGGGAAGCCCCATTATCACAGCATCTCTGTCTCCTGAACCTTTGGACTGGACCTTCACCTGGCTCAGCTTGCATTTTCCTAGTGTTTGGTATATTTGGACTCTCCCTGCAAGTATTGCTGACCTCCCTCCTCCCTTGCTGGCTGCAGCTTGGCAGCGGGAGATTCCTGACATTGTACAGACATCCTTGTGCTGATGAGCTGATTAAGACATACAGCAAAATAACAAGTATTTATTCCAGTTCAAGCCATGGAACATAAAAGCTGAACCATTATCAATTTTTATTAATGGTTTCCACTACAATAATCTTCAAATTCTTTTGTTCCAGGATGGCCATCATGAAGTTAGAAAGGGTGTCCTAAGAAATTGAATTGCTACTGTCAAAATCAGGAGATCTGGGCCAAGCCAGGGCTATGACAAATCAGGGCTGCTTTGAATTCTCCCTCCCTAGAAAAACAGCACCCCTCTATAGTTTTGTCCCCCACTGGCTACCATTCCCAGTTTATCTTCCTCTACTGCTTTCCCTAAATCCACACCCTTGAAGATATAGGGCAAAGCATGGATTAGCTTATTCAAATGACTGTGTCATTGGTTGTAGCATGTGTAATTGATCCACATTCAAGAGACACTGTGGAGACTGTTCTTTACAAAAATATAATAAAATCTTTATTGAACAAACTGTTAAGGGAAAAGGTAGTTGGCAAATTAAAGATTACTAAACATCAACACAGTTTTAGCTCTAAACACTCCCCCAGCTGTTTCCCTCTTTCACTCTCTTCCTCATTCATCAAAACCCAGATGGATCTCTAACCAAACTCTCTCTCCCCAAACTCTTTTTGTTAAATTTCTGTCAGGCTCACTCCCCCCACCTAGCCCCTTCCTCTGACTAGCCTGCATTCTATATTCAACAATCAATCAATTTAAATTCTCTTAGTTGCTAGGGTGGCTCTGTTGTTACGCCTCCCCCAGAGTTTATCCCAGATTTCAACAGAATTTTTTAACACTGAAATTTCTCATATTAATCACCATTTGTTCTTGGTCTGTTTCTCCTCTGTAAAATGAAACTGGGCATCTTGGCAAATGACGATAAATTTCATAATGTCAATTTCAAATGACATTGTGGATGACATTATTACATACAGTTAGGAATGTTATTCCTGCAACATTGACTTTTGTATCTGCATCTCTGATGCAAAGTATGTTGTTAATGGTGAGTCATCTTTTTTATCTACATTTATCTGTTACCAAGTTCAGTCCTATCACTCCAGGCATGTGAAACAAAAGTGCCATAGTCCAATATAAGCTGCAGATCCACTGACAATACATCTCAGCGATTTTAGCAAAAAAAAGTATGGTGACAAAACACAATATTCTGCTATCTCGTCTGAGTTTGTCCTGCAACAGATTGGTCCTGGTGCTATTCTGACTCTGTTCCTCCCCCCCCCCCACTTTGGTATGTGTGTATTGTACTCAGACAAATGACTGGTCTCTTGTCTGATGAGACTGAACACCTGGAGTTGTATAATAGGGGTTGTTTGTAAATGATGTTATTTTGTGTTGTATTCTGGGAAGAAGATGCCAGCATGTAAATATTAATGAAGTAAGCATGAATAAAGTTCATCAGTTACAGGTATAAAATAGTGCTTTTATAGTCATTAAGCAGTTGCACAATAGCATCAAGAAAGTGAATCCGGCACACAGACTGATTATAGGGCCAGGATGATGATGGGGTAGAAGTAACTGTTGTCCTGATGGAACTTTGTCAGGGCTTCTTGTTCACAAGTCCAGATAATAAAGATGTCACCAGTGAATCCCATATAGAGAAAAGACTTACACAGACCAAGAATGAACAAGTTGCTTAACTGTAACTATGGCTCTCTGAGTCATCGTCTCCCATAAATGTGTCTTATATCTGTGCAGAACCATGGTCAGAACATACCAGGAGATTAGTAGCATTTGATTGGAACTCCACCCCACAATTTTAGCATGCAATAAGCCATTCTCTCTCAGCCCTACGTTCACCATGAAACTGAAGCAGGACCTAGAAAGAAGGGGGAAGAAGATGGGTTGTATGAGTTTACAGATGACTACTCAAAGAACTACAATCACAAGTAAGAAGACACTGCTTACTTGTAACTGTGGTTCTTCACATGGTCATCTATGAATTCACACATTGGGAACTCTAGTTTAGATATATATATTTCCTGAATCAAGATTTAAGTGGATTCAAAATCCGTGTGTCTGACTGCATAAACATCATGAAAAACATTACACCACACCATAAAATACTTGTAATTACTTGTAAGCTGGTGCCAATGCCCTGATATAGAGATAGGATACCCCAGATCAACTATTTTCTTCAAGACACTCTTTGTATAGTGTTCCAAAATAAAAGACAACACTTATTCATAACCTTATTAATAGATTCAGGACTAATACTATGAAACAAGAAGTTCTGAACAGGGAAAATAACCTTATAAGGCTTTCATTTGCCCTCTCTTTTGGAATGATCGTGGTACTGGAACCTTTAAATATATCCAGAAGAAGATTTAAAGCATTGTGAACCAATCTGCGAAGTAGTTCTTGAAAGATCCTATCAACAAGCTGAAGAAACCTAGAAAACCTCTCCATAATGTGTCGCCATCCAGCTATCTCAACATATGTTGGTTTCTCTTTGATATCCTCTGGAAAATGTTGAAAAAGCTTTTCAGCTCCTTTCATTTTTGCCACCTAAATAATTTGTAAGAATAAATTTTGAAAATGAATAGATATACTAAATATCTTTTCATTAGATAAAATATGTTTCCATTTTGCTCTACTAAATCACCAACTACTATGAGGACTTCCAATGAAATGATTTTGTGACATGGTAGTATATTTAAAATTCACTGTCATAATAATAGAAGTACTTACCTGGAGAACAGTGGCTGTTGATGGCTCCACTATTAGTAGAATGGTGAATCTATTATGTGGTTCTATCCAAATGTTGAATCAATAATCAAAAGTGCTCAATCTACTTAGAGGCTAAGCTTCAGCACTTTAGAAAACTCTTTCCAAGTTCACACTGAGAAAGCGTCACTAACCACTCCCTCTTCCAATATTAGAGCCACCTGTTGAATCCACACTACTCTTTTAAATATTGCTTATAATGGTGCATTTGCTAAAATTATGCCATTGTGGACACTGTTCATGTAAAATGTACCACCACTAGAGCAATTTAATTTCTTAGGCATGAAAAATGCAAGCCTCTGACAAAAAAGCTAAGGTTGATTCTACATATTGATGCAGAGGCTGCTGCTGTGATAGATGATACAGCCTTATGTGTTCCTTTAAGTGCCCCTTCAGCTTTTTTCTCTTCCTAATCTTTGAGTGAATCATCACCCTCCTTTGATACCAATGTCCTGATAGAAAGATACCGCATGAACATCTGCTATTGGAATTCTGAATTCGTCTACAGTACTTTTATCCAAAGTACAAAATGTATAGGTTGCCACAGGCACTTTTCCTTTTGAAAGGATTTTCCCACTCAGCATTTAAAATTTCCTTCGATACTGATGGGAAAGGATTTTGGATCTAAAACTGCCACCTCTCTCTCATCTACATCCACTTCTATAATGTCAGAATATTTACATAATGGACTGAGCTGTACCAAATTACCAGTGTTTAATTCACTGTACAGTGGAATAAATTGCATTAGAAGGTGAGTCATCTTCTCTTTTTGAACCTAACCATTCTCCTTTTTCTCTCTTTAAACTTTGAGAATGAGTAAATTTTATTTTTCCATGTCTGAATGGAGCTGAGTTAAGAAGTCAACTATGAATTGCTCTCTTGATAAATACGGTACACTCTTTTTCTTTTAACTGGTATTAAGTCATTAGCTTGCTTTAAAAGTATTTTTCATGAGGTGAAATCATTATTTCGCTCTGTGCTATTTTCTTTGGCATAGCGAGAGTATTTCTGTGTATTGTGTATATATTTTTCCTTCTGTTGTAGCTTGATTTTGGTGTGACTGCAGAAGTACCAGTAGCCAACCCATCACAATTATGGCTGTACCATTGAACCATGCACATGGTGTTGATGAGAATCATTGCTGCTACTCTGTCTTAGCATTCCATCTGATGTGATTGGAACATATCCTGAAAACTCAAGCCTATTCATCTTGCCCACTATCTATGAGTTAAGCTCATATAATTGATTAAATTCATTAAATCTGATTGCTAAATTAGGGTTGGGTCATTAATCATAAATTGTAAATTTGTTAATGTAAAATCAACCGTGACTGGTATCTGATACATGTTTTGGTGAAATCTCAGTCCTGAATCATTACTGCTGTTTGAAAAGGAGCAGATTTACAAAAAACTGTACATTTTGCTCACTGTCCAACTTGCTGCCTCTTTAAGGCAAAATGTCACCCATAATGGATTTAGCTGTCTTTTCTTACTATTACTATCATTTCAAAGGCCAGAGCACACTTGACATCTAAACAATGCAGAATGCTGTCCAAGTCAGATGTTGGGTTCTGCATGAATGCAGGTAGGACAATCCCTGGTTCAAGTGAAATGCAGAAATTACTTTTGGTAGGAAGGAAATGTCTAGTCTAAGGACCACTTTGTCCTCAGAGAACTTTAGGTATAGTGGGTCCACCCGAAGGGCAGAAAACTCCCCTGCTCATCTGGCAGATCTTATGCCTACCAAGAAGGCTTTCATCCAGATAAATAGACAAATGTCTCAAATACTAGTGGCTCAAACAGTTTCTTAGATAGCTGTGATAGGATCACTTCCAGATCCACTGAGGTGGATGCCTATTCTTACAGCCCTTTAGAAACTGTTTAAAACCAGTGCTTTCTGGAAGCAGGAAGGCTTTAGGGTTGTGATCCTGAGGATGCCCTGGAGCCTGCATCAGTCAGCCCACAAACAAGGCGGAGACTCAAGAGAGCTGAGCAAAGGGAGGCTTCCTTGATTAAGTTCAAGAAGCGGTGACCAGCCACACCTATGCCTGGGCTATACAACTGCCTGCCTGGAAGCTTTCCTTTGCTTGTAGCAAACTTTCTACAAGCCCTCTCCTTCCCTGTTCCTTCCTTCCAGCACCTGGCTCCTGATACCTTGGATTGATTTCTTGGCTTCTGACCCCTGCATTTTGGACTCTGACTATGGCTTTTGCTTGTCACTCAGGCTTAGGTAAATGGACTCCCTATGAGTAATTGCTTGCTTTGACTCCTCCTGGTGGGACTCTTGTTATCTCTCCCTCTCCCTTCTCCGGGCTGGCTCGCCACCTGAGTCGCTGACCTAGACAACAGGGGAAGTTTCTAGAGATGGCAACTACAGTTATTGTTTTATGGAACTTGGACCAGGAGAATCAGAGACAAGAGGAATGTGGATGTAATGCTCTTGACCGAAGAAGTACCCTGAGATATCAGAGTTATCTCAAGATACCATGAAATATCAGAACAATGAGATATCAGAGGCACTTCAGGAAGAGTGAAAAAGCAAACATAGCCTATGGTCAGTGACAGTGGAAGGACCAATGTAGTATTTTTATCTGTCCCTGAATGAGTCCAGTTCCTAAAATGGAGAGAACAAGGTCTTACTATACTGTGACAGTGTGCCCAAGACCAGGAGGAATGACAACTCTCAACTATGTAATTTATTTAGCCATTGATTTTTATATCCATCCTTTCCTCATAAACAGTCAAGACACCTAACAAACAATGTAAGAAGTGGTAGAATACACAAACGTCATTAAAATGCAAGTTCTAAAATCACAGATACATGATAAAGACAATAAATACAGTCAAGATAAAATATAAAAATAAGAAATAAAGGAATTTTAATTATTACCTTTAAGAAAGAGCTCTGAATTATTTTGATTACTTTATCTTTAAAAGCTTGTAATTGAGTAAGTGCCTGCTGACTCTGTTGATACTGTTTCTCACAAAATTCGTCCAGAGTGTATGTGTAGGATGTGTCTATCTAACAGAACAATGAAAAAAAATCACCATAAATTGAGAATTTTCCTGTAAAACTTTTGACTCACCTATGGAAGTCTATAAATCTCAATGTAAACCTAGCAACTTGGGGAAAGTTTATTTTATAACAAGAAAAATACCCTCAGATAACAATGGGATATTTTCTTTTTCACACTGGCAAATGCAAAAAATTGAACATAAGACTTGAATCAATTACACCTTGCATAATACAAGTCCTAATTAAGACAAAGAATTAATGAGATCAAAAAAATAATTTTGACATTTAGGCTGAGATCTTGTTCAGTATTTACAAGATAATTACACCAGATTTTTGATCTTGCAACTTCAAATTTATGGTCATTAGTAATAGAACATAACCCCAAAAACCCATCTCTTAAGCAAGAAGGATATCCAAGGAGCTGCAGACTGTTGTGCTGGGAAATATAGCTGCAGTACTCTCCTGGGGATGTGTTGAGATGGGCAGCTGTTGCAGAACCTTGAGGGATCTATCCAGCTGCCTATCTCAATGTGCTCTGTGAAGAGGAAAATGCTACAGTTATCATTTGCCAGCACCATGAGCTGCAGAACCTCAGAAATCCTTCAGTTCAGGCACTTCCTGGCTTAAGAGGGATGGTACCAGAAGAAATAGCAATGACAGAGCTCCACTGTTATATATGACAATACAGGATTTTGCCCATCATTTTTCCTGCGTTCTCTCTCATATTAGCTGAAAACTAGAGTAGTAGAGCTGAATACTCTCTTAAAGTTTGGTAAATCATATTATTTTATTTATTATATCTACAACCTACATTTCTTTCAGTGAGCTCAAGATAGCATTTTACCTTCACAACAATATGATGAGGTAGATTGGCCTGAGAACAGTGAAAAGCCCAATATTACCCAATATTCCATTCCTTGGCAACGCACTGGAGCATGCAATAGTCTCTCAGGTTCAAACCTCCCATGGAAAGCTAGTTTTCCGACTCTACACACTCCACTCGGGCCATAAAAGACCTTTCAGTTCAGCTGAGCATTTGGCCACTAACTTGCTGTTACAGACAAGCTCTAATGGTAATGTGTTTTTTTTGTGTGTCTTTAAATGCTTTTAGGTTGTTTTAGTTAAGTGCCTGGTTTTCCAATGATACCTGATTGTCATTGTTTCTGTTTTTAAAATAATTCTTGTTATGAGCTGACATAATATGTAAACAAATAAATTTAGACTGGTATTGCATGATCTTCCCCAGTTTAAATATTGTTTCTTCTCACCTTTATAAAATGGATAGCTATATCCTCTGAAGATTTATTCTCCTCAGGGCTACTTACATCCACACACAATGTATGAATATAAAGCAAACATCTTTGTAATATCTCATCAGCAAAGAATAATTGTCTGTACATCACCATTCTATAAATGAAAACATTTCAAGTGTTAAATTATCGATTTACAGAAACACACACAGACACACACACACACACACACACACACACAGACACACATATTTAGAGGTACATGTAGATATATGTATATACAGATCAGCAGAAAACAGGCTTCATATGACATTCCTTCATATATTTATACATAGCTATCATGTTACCTCCTAACCTTCTCTTCTCCCAGTTAACATACCCAGTCCTCTAAGCCACTTCTTAATAAAGCATGGTTTCCAGGCCATCTATCATTTTGGTTGCCCTCTTCTGGACACATTCCAGCTTGTCAATATCTGTCCTGAACTGTGGTGTCCAGAACTGGACACAATACTCCAGGTGGGGTCTGTCCAAAGCAGAACAGAGTGGTACTATCACTTCCCTTGACCAACACACTATATTCCGATTGATGCAGCCCAGAATTACATTGTCTTTTTTTAGCTGCCACATCACGCTGCTGACTCATGTTTCGTTTGTGATCTACTAAGCATCCTAGATCCCCTTTACATGTGCTGTCACCCATCTTATATCTGTGTATTTCATTTATTCTGCCCTAGTACTTATACTTCTCTTTGTTGAAATTCATTTTGTTAGTTTTGGCCCAGCTCTCTAATCTGTTAGGATCATTTTGACTTCTGATTCTATCCTCTGGGGTGTTAGCTATCCTTCCTAATTTTGTATCATCTGCGAGGTGAAATCCTTGCAAATAGAGCAGGCCTGGACGTTATGGCCCTCTCCAAGGCAGAGCAGGCACTCGGAGTGGGCATCAGAAAGTGAAACCTTGCAGCCACAAGCAATGCACAATTTGAAGAGAGAAGACATAAGAAGGAGAAGGGGTCCTTACAGTTTTTCTGGAAGAAGAAGAAAAAAGTCTGAAGGAAGTCCAAAGAACAGAAGTGCTCAGCAGAGGAAACCTTCCGAGCTGCTAACTGATCGGCAGACAAAAAGAAAACTGAGGGAAGAACATTGGTTTGGCGGGACTGAGCGTGCTCAGTACCAAGTGGGGGAGGGGTTCCCGCCAAGCTGCTCAGCTCTGGAACTTTCTGAAACGCTACTGCGCATGTGCAAAGATTCTCCTTGTGTGAGGCACAGAGACCACAAAGAAGAACACCAACACCTCATCCATCAGAAACCATGACAGATGTGGTAACTGAACTGCTACCAACAGTGCCCACACATCAGGGGAAGATCTCATGATGATGGGGACATATATACAGCTCGTCTCATTTTAAAAATGTAACAGGTATATCCTCCTAGATGTTGTAATGTGCCTTACTGAGTTGGAAAATAAAAATCTCCCAAGATCAGATTTGTACCATTATTAAAAATATGTGAAATCAATCATTTAAATTGGATTTTTCTCTAGTGACTGAAATCAATTATTGAAATTGACTTCATTTAAACCAAGCAACAGGTGGAAGGAGTATGGAATTTGTTCACATTCATTTTTGCACGACTTTTAACAAAAAAATGTAATGACAGAAACTTCCATGCCTCAGACCCACACTAAAAACAGCATAAAGCAGTTTGCTAAACATACAACCACTTCAGCAGATAGGAATAAGTATTTCATGGGGACTTAATCTTCCCCAGCCTCAGCTGCAGCATAAAAACTATCAGGAGCAGAGACTGCAGGAGCTTTTATGCTTCACATGTTACAATTCTGTTTCAAATCTAGGATGTAATCTCCACATTTGAAGAATAATGAGAGACCCCATGTTCAGCACACTTGAATCAATCAGGAAGAATAAGCATAGAACAATATATTGGATTCTGCATGGGCAAGTCAGCCTTTTTGGATCACACTCTTTCCTAGCAATCTATATGAATCCCATCATCTCTGCTATTCTGAAAATTAACTAGCCCTAGAGGGTAAACATACCATTCCAACCTTCATTCTTCCTCCCACTCCTAAGAATGTAGTAAGAGTAGCTCTGGATCAAAGCAAGGGTCTATCTGGTCCATCCTTTGGTGGCCAGATGTCTATGGAAAGCTCTTAAGCAAAAGAATAGCACTTTCCAGCTTGTGTTCCCCAGAGAAGTAACTGGTAGAGAGAGGCATACTGTCTCTGCTAATGATAATACATAGTCATCATGGGTAATAGCAATTTATAACCTTATCTTTGTGTGTCTGCATGAAGTATGCACATGAATGAATATGCATGCCCTTGATGTAACAGAGTGCTTTTGGACATCCCTCCCACCAAAGGAAATCATGGGTCCCCATGTTTTATAAACAGAAATGTCTGAAATCTTTGTTTCCAATTTATATCACAATACAAAATGAAAATCATCACATATTTTAGAGATATGTTCCTAAGCTCTTCTACATCCACAACACTTCTTCACACTTACTTGCTCTTTTTTATTTTTGATCTCTTAACATTGTTCTTCCAACTGATAAAATATTTAATCTTTCTGCAAAGAAAATTGAAGATTTTAAGGAAAACAGGAAAAAAATATACTGGAAATAGTTTTATTTGGAAAATCACATATTTGAAAGATTATTAAGACAGAAATGTGTCATTTAGTTTCAAATAATTATCATCAACAGAAAATGAAGAGTTGGTACTTACGTGAAAGATCATTCTGGGATGACAGGAGGAGCAATCCACAACTCATGGGTTTTGACCCTCGTGCCAGCCTGACGCAGGAGCCGTCCTTGAGCTAGATGATGAATAACCGTTAACGGACACCCAACCCTCTCCCGGCAGTTTCTTTCTCCAGCGTACCTATACTGTGTTTTCACTCCACCTATGATTTCCCCTCTACCTTATAGTGGTGGGTGTGGATTGCTCCTCCTGTCACCCCAGAATGATCGTTCACGTAAGTACCAACTCTTCATTCTCGGGCTGCCAGGAGGATCAATCCACAACGCTTGGGATCTTCCCAAGCTGACTCATGGGTGGGCTTCTAACTAA
>CAOLHI010008121.1:0-10030 GCA_948474755.1 Ctenosaura bakeri | reverse complement strand
TGCGAGAAAACCGCCTCGCATTTTTGGGCTCTAAATCGGGGTTTAATTGGGGGCGCCCCCCAATTGCCCAAACCCCCTCACATCCAAGTACTTTCTTTTGGGTCAGGCCCAAATTTGGCCCCGGGCCCCCCCATTGCCAAATGGATGTGCCCTTGGATCCATGGGGGGATTTTCAAAACACACGGGCCCACCCCCCCTTGGAAGCCGGACGCCATGAGTGCCAGTTACTACCATTAATTAAACGATTCCATAAAGGGGGAGCCTCCCCCCAGGAAGCTCAATTACAGGGCTTTGTGTGTTGGTTCCCTGTGAGGGATCCTCCGGGGGAGGTACCCACGGACTGGCTATGGAGCGACCGGGTCAAAATTTCCCTTCAAAAAGGGAAAAGCCCCCACTTCCAGCCAAAGCAACAAAGGGCCCCAAAGGCTTTTTTGGGAGCATGAGCCGCTTACTGCCCTTTTGGCGATTTACACTATTCGACTGGACGGAAAAGGCTCTCCTTGGTTGCAAACATCCAAAATATCTAAAACTTAGGGAAAGGGCCCAAACCCCCCAAAAAGGTTGCATTGACCCCAAAAAACCCAAGGGGGCCCCCCCCACATGGGTAGCTCATGTCAGAGGACATCAAAAAAAGGGATAGGGGCCCCCCTTGGGGGAACAACAGGGTGACGTTCGGGATCGGGTTTTACTAGAGGGGGCTATCGCGGCCTTTAAACGAAATCCCAAAGAGTTGTTAGTGCCCCCAATGCTTGATTTGGGGGGTGTTACAAAAAGGGTTTAAACCGGGGCCCAAAAGGAACCCCTAGGGTTGGACGATTTAAAATTTCCCAAATACAGGGGAAGGGGGGGCTGTCGATGGGGCCCCCCAAGGCCCAGGGATCATGCCCCAATTAAAGTGATATCATCCGGTTTGTACACGAACAAAAGAGGTTGAAAATCCTTTGGATCGGGTTTGGGAAGGGTGGTGGCCCGATTAGGGGAATGTCGCCCAAATTTGGGTGGAAAACCCTGTTTATCTTGCGCCAGGGGCAAACCCCAAACCCCCCCGGGCCCCCAAAGGGTCCACCCGACATCAGCGAATCGAGGGTCCTTGGTTTCATACAGGTCAATTTCATAGGTCCTTTGCCGCCCCCCGGGCAAAAAACATGTAACGGTTATCGATTTTTTTTCCCAAAGGGGATCGAAGCCTTCCCCTGTAAAAATAAAACAACAAATATTTGCGTTTGTTTTTTAATAATGTTCAATGGGGCGTGCCCCCGTGTCCTTGACTCAACTGGGGCCCCCACTTCCTCGGGGAAGTGACTCAAGATTTTCCCTTAAGGCAATGTTTCCCAAACCCCTCCCTTTTCCCCAGAGCTCAGGTCAAGTGGAGAAAAAACCGTTCTTAAAGGGAAAGGGCCCTTCGGAAAAGGGCGCCCCGGGGTTTGGGACATAAAGGGTGCCCATCATCAATGGCCTTCCGAGGCACGGTGGCGTCTCACGGTTTTACGCCCCCCTTTTTTAAGGGGGGAAAGGGTGGGGCCCACGGCTTTTGGATCAACACCAGCCTCCTCTGGGTTAGACCCGGAGGTTCTTAACCATGAGGGGGTTTTCCAACTTGGCCAGCCCCCTTTGGGGCAGATACACAGGCAAGTCCGGGAACTTGGCAAGAATTTACAAAAGATGGACAAAAGACTAGGCGGGGGTAATTTCCTCCAAAGGGAAAGGGATTTGTCCTTTTTTTGAAATTTCTATAAGGACAAACATCCCCTTTGGGCCCAAATGGGTAGGACCGGTCCCCATTAAAACCTTTCCCTCCCCGGATTATCAAGTTAAAATACCCCAAAGGAAAAAGGGACTGGCTCAAGTTTTCCACATTTTCACTAAGGAGTGGAAGGGCCAGGGTTCAGGCCAAAGGGATAGTACAATAACCCCCGGGAACAAAACTTGGGAAGGCTCCCGTGAGGGGGGATTGCCCCTCAAGGGTCCTTAAACATGGGGGTTACCCAACGTCAATTTTTGAACATTTGTCTCCATTTACGAAGGGTTGACAACGGTTGAACATCCCAATTGCAAAGGGGGATAGTGGGGGCCCCCCCTCCAGGGTCTTTAAATAGTTCCGCCTACAGTTAATAGTTCCGGGGATCATAGTGGTAGGTTGTTTTTTGAGTTGTTTGTAGTCTATTTTGGTAACTGCTTTTTGGGGGAGACCAATTTGGGGTTTGGGTTTTTCCCCAAACCCCTGTGGTTCCTCTTTGGGGTAAAAGGGGGCCCACAAGTAGCCCCCGGGTACCCCAAAGGGGGGGAGAGGGAGTTAGGCCGGCCCCCGCCACCCCCTCCTTGGGGGTTTGGTTTTGGTCTTCGGGGGGCCCCGCGGGGGGGACATGACGCCTTCCCTCAGGGACCAGGTCTGACTTGGAGTATCGGTTTACCACCAGGTTATCTCTTTGCCCACCACAGCTTTTTTTGGCCTTTTTCCCTTTGGAAGCCCAGATGTTAGGGGGAAAAGGGGGGCCCCTTTTTCCCGGGAATTGGTTTACATTTTTATAAAATTTTGACGTGTTTTTACGCCCCATAAGGGCCGGGACGAATTGGGGGGTTGATTTTCTCCATTTTCATATGTTAGTAAAATTTGGGGGATGTAAGGCCCATCATCCGGGAAATCTTCCCGCAGGGCCCGGCCCCAGCAATAAGCAAGCATGCACCCCGCTTGTCCTTATATGGATTAAATTTTTTTTTTTACCAGTATGGGGGGCCTCCGCCTAGGCCAAGGAAGTTTTAACCCAGCAACCAAACGGGTTCCCAAACCCAAGTTGGACTGGGGGTAAATGTTGGATATTGCTCAAAACCAAGACGTGTCCCATCCCCATAAAGGGGGCCCCTGTTTAGTAAACTGTATGGTAGACACAAAGTGCCCCGTTAAGGAAGGAGCCTGATTTTGAATCTTGAGGCCCGGGGACCCCTACCCAAACCCCACAGGGAAGTCGGACTGCCCTCCATTACGGGCCAATGAAAGGGCACCCTTTTGTGCCTTTAAATTTGCCTAGTGTCTTAGCAATGGGCCCCGACCCCCCTTTCTCTTATTTCATGACTTACTTTTAAATTTTCCCCTAACCCCCTTTCCACTCATTTTCCCTTTAATTACATATTTTGGGTATAACTGTTGTCAATTTTCCGTTTTGACAAATTAAGGTTTTCAGTGCCCCGGCCTACAACGCTTCCACAAACCCCGGGGGGGGTGGGGGGGGGGATGAATGCCACCACCCTTTCGTGCCCAAAAAACCCAGCCCGGTACCCCTTGTTTTCCCTATTTCCCGTTGGGGGTTCAGAACCACCCCTGACGGACCTTTCCAAAGCCCCCCGTCCTTCAACCTTTCCTTCACCCCGGACTTACCCTCATCACCCCCACAAACCACCCGCCGAGCTAGCAAGCCCGGGCTAGCCCCCAAATCCAAATATTTGTTTGCAACTCGGTTTTTGGGAACCCATCCCCCATCCCATTTTGGGGCTCTTTGCCAGTTTGCCGCTTTTCTGGACTCATTAGAGCTTTTGAACTTATGCCTGCATTCCAGTTACCTAAACCCCTTTCCCCGTATCGAGGGGGTGTGTGGGCCTGGGCAATGGGATTGCACCCCCTCCCAAACCAGGAACTGTGCCTCCATTCACCAAATTTGGAGTTACTTTTCAACTTTTATTCCCCGCTTGCCCAAACCGGGCTAGGGACCCCCAAAATTTCCCCCCCTCTGGACCAGCGCTGCTAATTCATGCCCCGTTCACCGCCAGAGTGTAGTTCCATCAGTTTCTGCTCACACGCCCTTCAACGCAAGTTTGTTATTTTTAAATATTTTTTTCTTTGTTGCATTGTCCATTACTGTATGTTTTATTTATCATGTTGTTACTTTTTCGGGAAATTTTTATTTTACCATTTTGCCTTTGGTGGCATTCATACTTGTTGTAAATACATAGTTAGGAATAGGTTTGTGAAAATTAGGGAATGTTTTATTTTAGTTAGAAAAGTTTTGAAGTCGCTATTGTTTTTAAATTACTGTGAAGTAGTCCTACTGAAAAGGGTTTTTGTTTAATTGGGAAAAAAAGTGCACTATTGCCCCCCACCGCTCATTTTTCAAGGGGGGGGGGTTTTTTTTTGTTATGGCAATTTTGGGGGACCCCCAATTTACTTATATCATTTAATTCGGCTTTAGCTGGATGGGCCGCAAACCTCTCCCCCGTGTTTGGCCCAGTTCTCCACAAGCAGGGGCAAAAGTGGGCCGAAAGGTTTGATTTTCCCTTCTCCATTTTAAGCCAGCAACTCAAACCCGCCCAAAGCTTTAGGGAACTTCCCGGGAAAATCCTCAATAGCCACTGGCTTTCAATCAAGTTATCTTTTTTTGTTGGGTCATCAAAGTTCGGCCAAAGGATTGTCTTTACAAAGGGAAATCCCATTTTAAATTAGAAGTTTCCAAACCCTTTGTCCCAAATTTTTTCTCCCCGGGGCTGGGCCCTAGCCGAAAGACACAAAACCCCCCTATAAAAACCTTTCAATTTGAATCCAAATTTTAAAATTACTTTTGACTGCCATTCTACCCTGCCACTTGCGTTAAAACCCCCCTTCAGGCCCCCTGGGAAATTTTCTTCCCCAATCTCCAACCCCTTTTTCCCGGATAGG
This sequence comes from Ctenosaura bakeri, assembly GCA_948474755.1. Classification (NCBI taxonomy): domain Eukaryota; kingdom Metazoa; phylum Chordata; class Lepidosauria; order Squamata; family Iguanidae; genus Ctenosaura; species Ctenosaura bakeri. Next base: position 5,385 of record CAOLHI010008121.1, on the reverse strand, counting down.
GAAAGGGGGCCCCTTGCCTTCCCTTGCAACTCTCTTTCTTTTCCAAAGTTAGTTAGTTTTGTTTTCTTTGTGTTTTGCTCTTAATCCATTTTTTTGGTCTTAATAAAGAAGTGTTAATTATTTGTAAAACCTTGTCTAGCTACTTTACCCGCCACTTTATACATAGGGTAAAAGTTTAAAAAGACCCCCCTTTGTAGCCAGGTTTTGAATTTTTTAACATTTGGCTTTTTTTATTGGCAAAGGGGGGCCCCCCCCTTTGGGGCCCCAAATTTGGGGTAACACTCCACTTTCCCCCTTTTCCTCAGTTTACATCAGTTGTTGCAAACTTACTTCAGAGTCAGTTAACCCCCCACGGGAAGGGAGGACAGAGTTTGCCCTATCCATTTTTAGGCGAAGCAAACGCAAGCCCCCCTAGTTTTATTTTCTTCTTCATTACAACATCTGGCCCCCCTACCACAGTCCGGTGTTACTTGACCCCACATGTTCCAGTTTTCATCTGTCAAATGTTGGAGGTTATTGAATCTGTAAATAAAAAAATTACAGAGTAACACCATAGGCTTCTCCAATAATTTTGGAAAGGAAATCGCTTAGGTAAGTATGTCCCGGGGTTTTAAATACAGGGGAAAGAATGTTTGATACGTGAATGTGATTTTTAATGGTCAAAAAACTTAGAAATTTAATCAACAAAGGCTGTGACCAGCTTGTATTAGGTTCAGTAGTACCCGTGTTGACAAGAAGTTTGATCTGCGCAAAAAGTCAGCGCAAACCGAAAAAACAGTTACAGGAGACTTGCTTCCCCCGTGGGAGTGGTTTTTGTGCTGACTACAAAAGTGAAGTGAAGAAGCTTATATAAGCTAAACTACATCAAAACAGTTGGGGGGTTTTGGGAAAAATTCCTTCACTGTTAAATGCAGAGAAAAAGTTTTGTCAAATTTCTTGTTAAAATTTTTTTTCCCATTGTTGTTGTAACCCCGTATATGCATGTTTAATTATGCTCTTTTCACGGGATGCTAAGACTGAGAGTTCCTAGGGTGACAACTTCCCCAACCCAAACAGGACTGACCAAAATTACTCATGAAAATTTTTGGTCTGGGATCTGTTTATTGTTTATTCAATACTCAAGCCCCCCCTTTTTGGTCCACCACAACAAATAAGGATGTCTTGGAAGAGCTTTTAACCCCCTTTTTTTAAAAATGCTACTAAGGGCAGGGAGACTTTCAGGTTATGTAATAACACTCTTGATAAGCCCCCACCTTTTGAGTCTCATGCTTTATTTAATTATATGGTTAATTTGTTAAGCTATTGTTACTTTTATAAAGAATTTAAATACCCCCCCCATTAAAGGAGTTCAATAATTATTTTTTAAAAAAAAAATGAGAGAGAAATAGGGGAAACTGAAAATGATTTAAAAATCCTTTAGCATGGGGAAATCCGCTTCCTTGGGTGGGTGGACCGGACTGGGAAAAAAGAGATGGCCCACCCCACTCCCCCCCAAGGATGGGTTTCAGTTGGTTAAAGTAATTCCTGCAACCATCAATACATTGTGGCGGGTATTTAAAAAATGTTTAGTGTTGTTCCTTTGTGCTCACCCCAAAGTTTCCAATGGAAATTGAGAGGGAGAGAAAGTATGAAATAGAAAAAATCCAAAAAGAAAGAAGAGAAATCTTGGGAAAGGGGGGTTAAAGGTGGGGAAGAAGCAAGAAACCCAGAGTGGGGGGGAACCTAAAGGGTGGGCGGAGGGGGGGCTATGGGGAGGAAACAAAGGGGTGGGGCCCTGTTTTTAAAAAAAGGGTGAATGTGAGTCTACAACAGGTCAAAAGGGCCCCCTTTCCCCCAATTTTTTATTTTCCCCAAACTTGGGAAGAAAAAACCACATGAAAAGACTTTCCCCCAAGGCCCATGTACAAGGCAGAGAAGGATATATGGCTATGGTACTGAAAGCCGCTGAGAAGTTTAGCAAAACTTTCCCCCTGTAAAGGTTCCTAGCACAGATCATCCACTAAAAAAACCCAAACCCCACCTCCCCACACCGGGCCCCTGAACCAAAATGGTTTGGGGGGGTTTTGTGAGGGAGGGGAAGTTTGATCAAAAACCCCAGGCGGGGCTAAACCCTCCAAAATACAGGCCTCCCCTTGGGGGCCCCTCTCCCTATTTGGTTCGGTTTTGCTTTGGGGTTTCTCTCGGGCACCTTTGGCCCCCAAGGGGACCCCACAAAGTTTGCACAGTTGAATTCCTTCTATTTGAATTGGAAAGCGCCTTTCATGGGGGACCCCCCCCTTGGGAAAATGGGTTTCCAATCCCCCACTCCCCATTCCACTTCATTAACTTGTGGAAGGCAAATGGGGGAAATTTTTCAGCAACCCATTTGGGGTTCCCTTTTAGTGGTTCTAAAACCCTTGTTGCCACGACAAGCTGGTTGGCCCAGGGTGAAAACTTTTTCCTCTGTCCCGAGTTGGGGCTGGGGGAGAGTGGAAGTGGTTTTTTTCTGCCCCTCTTTTCCCCCCAAATTTGGTGTTTGGGTTTTACATCACCCCACTCTATCATCCAAAATTTAAAATGGATTTTCTCTTTTGCAAAAATCAAGTTTTAAGGAGCCTTTCCAATTTAAATTATAAACAAAGCAGGAAAAAAACAGGGGAAAGGGGCCCCGGGTTTAAACAAAAAGGGAATTTAAATAGCAGGGAGAAATATTGAAAGGGGGAAAAGCTTAAATTTGTATTTTTATCTTGCTTGAGGGAGAGAACCAAAAGGGGTTTAAATATGGGGGGGGGAAAAAGAAGGGAATTTTAGGTTTTTAGTTGGCCAAAGGGTTTTTAAAGTGGGAAAAGCCCTTGTTAAGAGAACCCAAAAACAGGGGGTACGAGAAATAGGCAATGGATTTTAAACACAAAAAAAGAGAGAGAAGAAAAGGGGGGGTGCTGTTTCATAAACATTTAGATACAAAAAAAATTTAAGTAACACTTTTACAATAAATGTTTGACTTTTTTTTTCCTTATAACAAACCATAAGGCCCCCTTTTTTAGGGAGTTTCCCCTTTTCCCGGGGGGCCCCCTTTAATGGGGGTTTTCCAAAAACGGGGGAAACCCTTTAGGCCATATCCCCCGGGAAGGGGCACATACGTTTTCATTTTGGCCCCAAAGCCGAAAATGTTGTGCGGTCATGCAAGGCCCCCCGGGGGGCCCATTACCAGCTTCCCAGGCATGGGGTTGCACCCCCCTCCCCCAGGGCAGCGACACCCCCCAGGCTGCATGGGAAAAGGGGCGGGGTGGTCCCTGAAACCCGGAGAGTGTGGGGCAAAGGGGGCGGGCCAAAAAATTTGCCTCGCGGAAACCCGCCGAACGGACCCCCCACCTCCCAATAAGGGTTTTTGTGGTGTCAAAGCTTAATTTTCCCCTGCTGGAGAACACGTAACAAACCATCATCTTTACCATAGTTCCAATGGACCACCTCCCTTTTAAAAATAAACGCCTGGCCCCAATCCAGAAGGGGAATTTAAGGAAAAACAAAAGGGAAAATGTGGGAAAAACCCAAAGGAAAAAGGGAGAAGAGCCAGGAAAAGGGGCTGGTTCTCAGGAAGGGGGAACCAGCCAACCTGTTTCCGGCCCTGGTTAAAAGGGGAAACTTCCCCGTGTGGGGAAATAAAATTTTTTGGCTGCAAGAGGTGTCAAGGTGGGCAGGCCCTTGGGGGGGGGGTTGGGGGCCTTTTTTACTATGTTTTCCACATTCCCCTTTTTCCAAAAAGTGTTTTGTTTTCCTGTCTCCCAAAGCATCCATAGGATGCTAGTTATACCCACAAACATTTTGGGGGGCTTTAACTTAATTTAGGTCAAATTCTTTTGTCTATCTCCTTTTCTATCTGGGAAAAAGGATTTTCCCGGGAATTAAAAGGTTTTTCTTTTTGCCTACAAGACAAATTTAAAGTTTTCTTGTCCCACCCCAAGCTCCGGAAAAGCCCCCAGTGCACCCCCTTTGATTACCAAATATTCGGACAAAAACTACCAAATATGCCTAAAAAAACTTCACCCAAGTAAACATGGCCTTTTTAATTTGAAAAATTTTAATTTTTAAAAAATTTGAAAAACCAACTGAAAAACAATTCAGCTTTTATATTTGGAAGAGTGGCCAGGGAACAGCACAGAAAAAAAAGTTTAAGGGAGTAAAAAGAAAAAATGAAACAACAGTGGTTCAAAAAAGCTTTAGGAAGGTTGGCAAGAAATCTTTGCCTTTTGCCAGGAGCTGTCCCCAAATTTAAAGGGTTTAGGTTTCCAAAGCCCCGTTTCCTGTCTAGAGCTGGGAAACCCTAAAAGAGCAACTCACATGGTGATGAAACCAAGTAAATTTTTTTGTAACTCATTTTCTGAGTGCTAATTTTAATGCAGTTGTTTTGGGCTCAGGACCTGAGAACTCTGCCCCCAAATAGCAGATCCTAAGGCAAAAAGGGTGCTGAGTGTTGGACACCCCTTGGGTTTCACAATTAGGGGCCACCAACCTGGTTGTTGCCCAGTGATAAAAGATGCTTGATCCTTTGGGCCCGCATAAAAAGGGGGGGGGCCAAAGAAAAGTAGAAGGATGGAGCTAGGGGGGAGGTTAGGGAAAAGTGGAGACTGGAGAACAAGGGAGCAATCCACAAATTCCTAAAGTGCAGGGCAACAGTGGCTATCCTGGACCTTTACCCCCCTTGTGGGGGAAGCCCAAAGCTATGGAAAATGCTGTCCACCTGGTTAGGGTATAACCCTAATGGATGGCAACCAAAGGTGGAGTTTGGGATTAAACCTCACTGAAGTAACTTGTGGGGGATCATCCCCCCACGATCCCACCCCCCCAATTCCTATTTTTAGCTTTTAGCTCCTTTTTTTTCCCGTTTCACCCTTTTTTCCCCCTTTCCCCCCCTTTTTCCTCAGCTTACTTAGTTGTTGAAACTTACTTAGAGTCAGTTTAAATCACCCCCGGAAAAGGGGGAGCAGAACTTCCCTTTCCTATTATTCAGGCCAAGCAACCACACCTCTCCTAGTTTGTATTTTTTTTTCATTAATAAAACCTTTCCCCTACCCACCAAGTTGGTGTTCTTGGGCCCCCCATGTTCCATTTTTATCTGTGAAATGTTTTATGTAATCTGTAAGTAAACCAAAAAATTACAGAGTAACACCATAAGCTTCTCCCAAAATCTTGGAAAGGAAATTTTAAATGTCCTGGTTTTTCCAAGCTCCTTAAAATTAAGGGAAAAATCTTGCCCTCTTACCCTGCCCATCATGGGGTGTCCCAAAAGGTTCAATTTAAACCCACTTAAGCATATTATTAATGCATCCTTCAGGGAGGGGAATTTTCCACTTGTTTAAAAGAAGCAATTAAGTCCGCTTTAAAAAAAACCCCACCTAATCCCCCGGA
>CAOLHI010008120.1:0-10548 GCA_948474755.1 Ctenosaura bakeri | reverse complement strand
TCTCACAGAACTTACTACAGTGGACCTTCTGTATATGCCATTTCTGGCTCTGCAAGTTCCATTGATTGCAGAGCATCACATCCTATACCTAAAATGGCAGCAATGTGAACGCTGAAACATTCACACATATGTCACTACCATTCAGTAAGGGGGGATGCAAACATTCACATTTTTCACCATTCACAGGGTGTAATGGAACAGAACTTCTATAGTTACAGAGGGTCCACTGTATTATAGCAGTGTAAAAAATGTTTAGGAGTTCAGTTTCTACCAGAAGAAATGCTACAGAATTATAGAGTTAGAAGTGCTCACATTCATCTAGTGTCTGTAGTCCTGCTCAGTGCAGAAAATTTCAGAGCTAGACCATTGTCTAAAGAAGGCTATCCAGCCTCTGTTTGAAGACCTGTAGTGAATGAGTGTATCACCTCGGAGGTAATTGATTCCATGGCTGAACTGCTATAATCTTTTAACTTTTCCAATTGTTCAGTTGATAGCTATCCTCCTGTATCTAAAACCCATTAGATCAGTGCTGCCATTTGGAGCAGCAAACAGTGAAGCCCCTTTCAGGTGTTAGTCAAGGAGGAGGCAGCAACAGAGGTAAAATGCAAGGAGTTGTATCTTCCTTGCCCTTCCACTATCACTATACTCACAGTGTTTCTGAAGAGGTGAACCCCCATATGAGCAACAATGTGGGGAAACTGGGTGTGTTTATTTAAGCAACATCAATTACCAGGCACCTGGATTGGGCTCAAATCTTTGGCCATTTTTTTGTGAAAGTCTTTCTACTGTTATGAAAATAGTGTCATGTCCACCTTTAGTCTTCGGAGTATTTTCTGAGGACATAGCTGGCCTGATTTCCCTCAATCTAAACCTTTTGTGTGTGTGTCCTGAACTTGTCTTAAAAGTAAGCAAGCAAATATACCTAGAAATTAGCTTTGCTTCCCCTAGCCTAAGAGTAGAGTATGGATAGATTTTGTTATGTATCCTTGTAAACTTCAGCCAGTTTATCACTTTTGTATCCCAGGAGATAAAGATAGAGTCCCATTTTATCCTCATACCAGTCCTGCAGGGTAGATTCAAATGAAAGAGAGAGTGATTTACACAGAGCTAGACAGTGGTCAGGCAGGCCTTTGAACCCAGTTCTTGCCCAGCAAAGCAGAGAGATTTTTCTTTTGTGATTTTTGGTTCTGTTATGCTACACATTCTCATGAAAAGTTGTTCTATAAAGTTTATAATATTCTGCTAAGCTTCTTCTCTCAAGAATTCCTTGGAAGAAAATTCTAGGGACTTTTTTTTCAGCTTTGTTTTCCCTTGCGGTCATAGTAAATGAGAAACACTGAAATATCATGGAAGGAACGCAAGGGAATTTCACTCCTTTCTAATATGTAGGATACCATTTGCAGTCTCTTTCTGAAATGAATAACACATCTACTGTTCTCTGGCATTTTCTTCCATACCTGCCCCAATTACAAAAATTCCCTTAGGTAGCATGGGGGGTAGGAGTAGGATATCTGAGAACCCTTCTTAATAGGCCAGTGTCTCTAGGCACACCATTGTATTTTACCTGTCATCCTTAACAAAAGTATTTCTTCCCATAACAGTGGAACTAGTTTCATTGTGCTCCATCAACTGAAATCTTGGCATGATCAGTGAGCCAGTCTATTAACTCCACATTACATTTTAACTGGGATATAAAGAGTATCAATAATAAAGGCCTAAATCTTTTAACCAGTTGCACATCAGTATAAAGGTCTTTGTAGACAGCACCTTTCTTTTTTTTTTTATTTTGTTTTTTGTTTTTGTTCTGTTTTTTTGGAAATCAATCACATAATGTTTGGATTCTTAATTTGGTGAGACTTTGCTGCTCCAGAATATTAACACTTACACCAACACAGCCAGTAAAACTCCCCAAACTGTGGGAAAACATTAGTTCAGTGCTTGGCTTGAGGTGCTCATTCTGTGCTGTTCTCAGGCATTTCTTGAACCTGAATATTTGCCACCTGCTGCCTCTTTGCTTACTGGCAATCTCTGTATGTTTCTACAAGATAAAGGCATTCCAAGCCACCTGGACGTTCTATGAGTGTTTCTAAGCTTAGTCATGGAGAATGGGGAAAGAAATGCAGGCCTGGGGGAGTCCTGGTTGCATTCCTCACCTCTGACCTCTTTTGCCTTAGATATATTGCACTTATAGTATCACACCTTGCATGGACACAGCTGGAGCCTGCCTGGAAACTCCAGAGAGAGGAGTTTCTTGCCCCTTTTTACTGGGACCAGAATATATTTGGTGTATTGAATTCCTGTGAAGGGGTTGTGCTTTCCTACTCTTGCTTTCCTAAAAAGAAATGCTTGGAAAGTTACTTACCAAAAGGGAATATTTATATGCTTGTCCGTTCAATATCTTGCCCTTCTCCCAAAATGAGACTCAGGAGTGACTAGTGAATAAATAGAACAACATCCTGAAGCCATCCACAACTGAGCAGTGCTAAGATGGTGCCATGGGTCCCAGAGTATCATCCCATCACTGATTAATTATAGCTGGCTTCAGTGTCCCATTATATATATTTTTTCTTCTGGAAATTAATTTTCCCAGTGCTACCTCAAAACATAACAGACAATTCAAAATTTATGTTGGAGGACACTCACTAGTCTTACTAGTCACAATGCACAACTCACACCTGCTCTCTTTAAACATTGTTCATGTCTGAATCCCAAAATGAAGCTTTGTTCAATATTTATTTGAAATTTGTCTTTCTTAGTGAAGATTCTGTACAACTCAGAAGACAGTATAATCCCTCCACTAAGAGAAACTGATTGAGTAAAATACATTGGCTTAATTATGCTGCATAGTTTAGCTTATCCAGTTCAGTGGCATTTTTTTCCTGCTACTGTCAGATGAAGCACGCTTTTGTCCTTTTCCAGGATATATAACTCCCCCTCCATGACTTATTCCATCACCCTACCCTACCCTACCCCTCGGCTGCATGTGTGTGCTTTAATATTTAGTTTTTACTGTTGCTTTATGCTATTTTGTATTTAAACTTTGCTTTTGGGCTGTGTATTTCCTTTTTTATTATCACAATTCTTTCTTTTGTTTGTATGCCTGTTTCCTCCCTATTCCCCATCTCTGCTTTCTTGGACTTCCAATGCTTCCTATACAGCAACCAGATCTGGTTCAGATTCAAAGGGCTCCAAAGGTATTTTCAGTGGGTACTTGACATGCCTTTTTAAGTAAGGAAGTTCCTTATTTAAAAGGACTATGTGTTATGTGTCACTTAACCAAACTAATAAGGTGTCAGCTGTGGAATCTCTGATAATGACACAGTTCAGTTGCTATGGGGACCACCTTATTTGCTTGAGTTACCCTCATTACCGGCATACCCCATAGCCATATGCTGAGGAACTCACAACAAAGAAAAATCCCACATGGAATTTATTACATAAATCATGCATCCATCTATTTAATTTGTCTGCAAAAAAGTGATTGTTGGAAGGTTATATTTTATTTAATTGCCAGTTTCCTCTTTTTCCCTATGTCAGGATGGCCAACTTGTGGCCTTTAAGCTGGAGACAGAGATGCTTTCTTTTCCAATTCATGTCAAATTTTGAATGTTTTTTCTTTACCCCAATTTCATCACATTCACTCTCTTCATTAATTTGTTTTTTTTCAACCCCCCCATGTATTGAAATATGTATGCTAATTCATATTTAAATATAACCATATATATTGTCTCAAAATATGTTTACAAGCATATTTTAAGGCACTGAACCTTCCAACAAGTGCTTCACAACATTTGGATTTCATATTCCTCTGGCAGCTAAAATCCAATCTGCATCTTAGTCCAAGAGATACAGATCAGGTTGTTTTGTCAAAGAGCTGTGTAAGATCTCAGGGATTCCTAATGCAAGCCAGGTCTGGCTCCCAGAGGTCCTACCAAATTTCAGTGGAGGTGTGCTTACAAAATTGTTCAGTTTCAGTACTATTAAAATACAATAATCACTGCCTCTCCAGGTATGATTTATACCTATAGGTTTAATAATAAATCCTTTATTTTGTTCATTCTGGAATGGGAAATAATGGGAAATTACAGATAGACTTCAGGGGAAGAGGCAAATTATTTTGGGAAGCACGTTCATTTTTCACATGTTGATCTCATATCATCCCAGCCCATGTCCATTAATGGCTAATACTTAACTTCATTATAGAGACTGATCTTCTCTGTATGCGTTGGAGAATTTTGGTCCACATAAGCTAATGTAGAGTAAGCCTCAAACATGCAATTTGAACTTTCCAGCTGAGGCAGGAGGAGCTGGTTTGGAATCAATGAAAAATGCTGAGAATACCACTGGGCTGGAAAGGTAATCTGATCTGTATACTTCCACTAATGCATTCTTTTATTTTTGTGTTTTCCAGGGAAGGAGATTGGTGGCTGGCTCACTCTCTCACAACTGGCCAGAAAGGCTACATCCCCAGTAACTATGTCGCACCCTCAGACTCCATCCAAGCTGAAGAGTAATTGAAATTTTTTAGACAGTTAAAATGACAACAACAGCAACCATGCCATGCTTTTGCTAAGCCTTTAGTTATACACCTCAGTTCAAATAATTATCTAACTCAGCAGTTCTTAACTTTTTCTTTACCATGGACCCCTTTAAGTATCTTTTGCTGCTGTGGACCACCAAGACTTAAGATTTAAAACCCTAAAATGTATCATTTTTTTAAAAAAAATAACCATTCCGAACATTTTGAGATATTGTAATGAAACTTTGTACAAATGATGTCTATCACTGGCAAAAGACTCTTGCTCTTTGAGATCAATGTATGACTGTCTTCCTTCCTTTCTTCCTTCCACCTTTCCTTCCTATTTTAATTGTAAAAGCTCATAACATTTCTTCAAGCTTTCACAGACCCCCTATAAGGACAATACAGCCCCTCAAGGATCTATGAACCACTGATCTAACTTATAACTCAATGATTTTGGGCTGATTTGTATACATATACTTTCCCTTGATTGCTTGTAGTGTCAAGTGGTAGCCTGACATTGTGGGAATTAGCCCCGGGTAAGCTCAGTTCCCAGGTTCCTGAAACAAGATAAAAATTTCCTTGCCTGGTAAAGCCTGACCACTCTTCAGCCTTTGAAAATTCATATAGTTATTGGTGGTAGGCTATTCTGAGAAAGCCTCTTACTTTGTGGCCTGTTTTTTCAGTCCTATGATATGAGATATTCATGGCAAGGAGAGAATCCATAATAATGTGTGCAGATAAACCTCAGACTTTCCAGCAACTCCAGGCAAGATCCAGATGCAGTTCAGACTTTTGTCATAGGATAAGAGATGGTATACATTCTTTAAAACTGTAAACACTGAAAGAGCCCAACTGAACCAAATCAAAGGTCCATTTAGTCTAGCACTATTTACAGAAAAAAATCTAGTCCTTTGCCTCTGGAAAGTCCACAAATGGACATGAAGCCAGCATCTTCTCCTCCTGTTTACTTCCCTAGTATTTTGCATTCAAATACTATATTGTGCTTGAGCTTGGAGTTCCAGTTTAGCTGATAGCTGTCAATGCACCTCTCCTAACATACACTGCTTTGTGTAGGTTTAAGCTCTGGACCCAAAGTGTGAGAGTTCAGAACTTCAGTGCCAATATTGACCAGATAGCTGTGCCACCTTAGAATGTAATGTGGAAGATGCTGTGTTCAACTAGACCTCTGCAGAAAACAAATTCTGTACAGAGAGAAGATCCCAAATAGTCTTTTCATCATAATGTAGAAGTTCAAGTGCAGGGGCTTGGATATAGGAGAGAAGATGAACACAGCATGCTATTCTGTAGCTGCAGTCTCAGATCCTACGGTCCTGTGACAGCTGAACTGCAGGCTTTTTCTAAACATTTTAAGTTTGTTCTTCCCCTCCTACCTACAGCTAATAAAACATTTCATTTTCCATTGGAAATCTGATTTTTTAAATTCTTTATAATACAGCTACTTGATCTTCCTTTTGTTGATTGCAGTCTATAAATCCTTGGGCCTAGGCCTTAACACCTGTAAGCTATGTGCTTAAGATGTTGATCCTTTTGCTTTTAAAATATGTTAGAAAGGATAATGAAACTTGGGAGTATGGGATCTTTTCATACTCATCTCTGTTGCACTGTTACAGATGGTATTTTGGCAAGATAACCCGCCGAGAATCTGAACGGCTACTACTCAATCCTGAAAATCCTCGAGGAACTTTCCTGGCAAGAGAAAGTGAGACAACAAAAGGTAACAGTCATTCGTGGATAAATACATATGTCTGGACAGGATCACTGTTTCCATTGTACCTAGAACAATATAGGTGTTCTGTGATCCCATGGCAGCGGTGCCCAATTTTTTAGTAGCTTAAGCATGCTCTTTTTTTTTTTCCCCTGAACTGAGATTGGTGGTACACCACTTAAATTCAGAGGTATGCCACATTTACAGGCACAAGGGGGTTACTTTTTTAGCAGAGGAGGAAAACTTGTGGCCCTACAGATGTTTTTGGATGGCAAATTCTATCAAGTCCTAACATAAATAGCTAATGGTGAGGGATGAGTTGTGGTCCAACAATATTGGGAGAGCCACAAGTAAAAGCATCCCTTTTAAATAATGTAAGTGGTTAAAAAAATACAAGGCTACAGAGGATTTTATATTTTATCACAACAGTGGCTCTTGACTCATGTACACTTGCAACAGGTAACTGTCTCTGAAGATTGGTAATTAATTCTAATTACAGCTGTGTGGTTGGGAGCGATTAAAGCTTCACTTGTACTCAAAGAGAAGGCAGAGTAGAAATACCCATGTCAGTGGCATCTGATCAGAAGGAAGGAAGGTCAGAGCATTTCGTAATAAAGACATGCAGTGGGAACTTTGCTCCATGGGCCAGTAACTGATCTCACAGAAGTTTCTAATGAAATGAATCACTAATGTCTCTTCAGCCATGCCATTTGGGAGCTGCTGTTCTAGTTGGACATTTTCTCTCTCTCTTAAGCTCTTTGGGACAAGTTCACCTATTCAGGCTGCTAAAGTGAATCTGTTTGGGAAGAGTGCAATAAGCTGGTATCTTGGTTGTGCTCGTATCTTGGAATGGTTGACTGAGAGCAGCAAAAAAAGAAATCACCTTTGGGGACTACCACTATACATCTTGTGGTTGTCCAAAGATAAGAGTCCACAAGCATGCAAATATGTGTATTCACTTTTAATTGTAGGCAATCCTACGTTGCAAGTTTTTGACCCAAGAGCCTTGTACAGTTTCTGCAGGCCCCCAGTGTTACAGCTCAAACTCTTTAGGAACAAGCATCTTACAATAAGGAGAATGTTTACATCTATAATATTGCATCTTCTGCCTATATATGGTAACTAAAGTCAGTCCTGTCAACAAGACTGTATTCGCTCTGTCTCCCTCCCCTCCAGATTTGATTGGTGGAGAGCTGGGTGGGATTTAAATGTAAACAGAGACTCCAATCCTGTGCCTGTCCTTTTTGCAAGAGAACAGTGCCGAAACTGGGTCACTGAGCTGGGAATAGCTGGGTAACCAATGGCAACAGAGAACTCTGCAGTTTCCTCCTTTCTTTGCTGCCAGGGGTTGTTGTTTGTTGCGTTTATAGAAATTGTTTAATGGAGTTTGTGTGCGAGTAGCATTGTTGGAAGTTGTTGGGAGAGACAAAGGATAGTTTCTACAGAAATATACAGACATAACATATCATAACATAACATACAGCAGCAATGAAACCCATGTGAGCACAGAATTTAGCAGTAGATGTTCTCTATTCTGATCTCTCCGTTCCTAGTCTATATAATAAGTTTATCCAAGATAGAAGGTAGCAGCCATCATACCTATGAATAAGCCAGGTACTTATTAGCCTCGGGAGAGCCATATAGGAGAGAGTAGGAGTGTTTGGTCATTAGAGCTATGGTAGAATGTCTGTCTAGCATATTCCCTTCAAGATTTCTTCCTGCATTCCTCCTTGAAATATTCCTCATTGCTGTATGCTAAATCACTGGAAGCTGTCAGCTGATGGCTTGTCAAAAGGAATGGTGTATTTATTATTTTTATAGCAGCCTTCATATTAGGTTGCTTCTACAGTTTGCATTAAAGATGGAACACTTGGAAAAACTGTGTTTATTCCAAGGTTCCCCTTATACAGAGAGAGGGGGTGTAAATCTTCGCTAATTTCATTCTTCAAGGAGGCAATGAGTAATTTTAGTTACTTTCCTCCTTGTGTGAGTAAGTCCTTGAAAACTCTGCAGTTTTCAGAGATTTTTTGCAGATCAAGATATTTTTGTGTGGGAAATTTTTTTTTATTTTTTTTTTTGCACAGGAACAATGTTTTCTGTGCAGAAAACAAGATTCCTGCATAGGAAGTGCTGTTTTCTGTGCCAAAAGTAAAAGTGAAAAAAAGAAGGTTTCTTGTGCAGAAAAATCTCAAACTGCCAAAATTTGCCCTCTTTCTTTCTTTCTTTTTTCCTTTTGATCAAATATTTTTGAATATTCTTTCCATCCCTAGTGAGAATAGCCTGGCAGAAAATAAAGGTCTTCTCACTTTTGGCATATGTAAGTCTTTAATTTTTAAAAACCCAGTAAAGTTGAACAGATTTCTAATCCCAGTAAGTGTGAACATAGATTTGAGAGCAGGTGAACAATGCCTGCTCAATTGTCCAAATAAGATATCCAGATTTTCGGAACAAGCTTCAGTGCAGTTGTCTCCATGACTAGTAGAAGCATGAAAGCACCATATATTTGCACAACAAATTGATTTACTTAACAGTTTACAGTAGGTTGGAGCCACACAAAAGTAGTGATTGTTTAGTTCCATTGAAATTAGAGGAATGTAAGTTAGTCTTGACTCACTTGTCTGATTGATTTCAATGGGACTAAAGCATGGCTAATTTCGTCTGGATTGAGCCCAATTTCTGTAAGCCACACTTCCAATACAAATGGCCTAAAGTAGTAAAGATAGTAAAATAAAATCAATCTCTAACGAAATAGATCAGTCATGTGGTTTAGCAAATCAATAATAAGAAATACAATATTTGTCCCATTTAAGCCATTCTACACAGATGCTAAGTAGTAATTTTAACAATTCTTTTACATTGTTGTTGTGTGCCTTCAAGTCATTTCCAACTTACGGTGTCCCTCAGGTGAACCTATCACAAAGTTTTCTTGGCAAGATTTGTCAGAGGGGATTTGCCTTTGCCTTCCTCTGAAGCTGAGAGAGTGTGACTTGCCCAAGATCTGGTGGCTTTTTTTTAAATAATTTTATTCAAATTTCAACAAAGAAAACAAACAATAATTTCTGCAATGTTTACATGTAATGTTTTTCCTTCTTCCTTTCCTTTCTGGATTACAATTATTGATATTCCCTCTATTTATTATATCACGTATCGCAATAAAATTTTAATAATCTATGTTTGTTAGTTCCTCTATATATCTCTACTTTACTTGTTACATGATATTTCATTAACTGTTAACTGTATAATAATTATTATCGTGAAGTGGCTTTTTGTTTTTCAAAGATTTTCAAAGAAATGTTTTGCATTTCCTCCCATCTTAAACCTGCTGTGAAGTTATTATCCTGATGATTGTAGCATCTCCACATTTAAAAAATGTAATTGGCATCAAACCTTTTGAAAGGTTCCCAGTCATTCTCACCAGGCACTGAATAGCAGCATAATTGTCAATCATAGTCAATGCATTGTCGACAGCCAGATTTTCAGATGAAGGTAACTCTCTGGAAACACGGAAGAGAGCCACTCTGAAGGGCCACTCTAAAAAATGCTTGTGTTTTAGAAATGCCTGGCTAATCAATCCAGGATTGCACATAGTATCCAAAAGCTGACACTTCAGATAAGTTAACACAACAGCACTTTCCCCTTATAATTGGAGCATCACATTAGCTGCAAAGGAGGAGACCACATTTCCCTATAGATCTGCTGCCAGAATCTATTCCTCCCCTCCCCCTTGAGGTGTTGCAGCAAAGGTCTTCTGTCTCCGAGTTCCATGTTAACCCCACACAAATTAGTTGGTGAGCTTTGACAGGATCAGAGTGAAGGCTGATCCAGCTGGAAACCATAATTAGACAGCCCTGGCCTTGCTGGCTTCTTTTTGTTCTTCAAAGGTAACCGCTCTGCATTTCCTCCCATCTTAATCCTGCTGTGAAGTTACTATCCTGCTGACTGTAGCATCTCCAGCTTAAAGAAAAAAAATGTAAATGGCATCAAAACATTCTAGTGGCTGAAAGGCATGCTTGGAAATCTGTGTGAGAGGTTTGCTGGGAAATCTTTTCCCATTTTAAAATGCCAGAAGGAAATGACAAATCAATAGGTTTTATGTATAGTTTCCCTGTATTTTGTTCTCATCTTACAAGGTAGGTCAGCCCAGGTCTGTATAAGACAAATAAGAGTCTATACATCTGCTTCACCCTGGGCATCACAACCTTTGTTGCACTGTTAATATTTTAATCTTCAAAGGAATGAATAATGTGCATATACTCCTGCCATCCTGTAGAGACACAATCCTGACAAAGATTGGCCCTGA
>CAOLHI010008119.1:0-10668 GCA_948474755.1 Ctenosaura bakeri | reverse complement strand
AAAAGCAATGAGCAATCTAGTCAGAAATGCAACAAGTTATTTTTAAAAATAACTGCAACATTAACAGCTATGAATTATACTTCGTGTGTGTGTAAACAGTTGTATAACAAATCATGGTAAAGGTTTCCAACCTCTGTTTCTCAGGAGAACCTAGTATACTATTATTATAACTATTCACTGATTTTTCCCATAATAATCAAAGGGAATTTACTGAAGGGAGGCTCTGCCTCACATCTAAAGTAAAACAGCGTGGCCTCCAAAGAACTGAACTAAAGCAATTTCCTATCCAAAGTAGTAAAGTGGGTTGCAAAAGAATTTCCTGTGGGCTAGGTAATACTTAACAATGTTTTGGGTTCCTAGGCCTGCACAGTATATCATATTAACTGTATTTGGTTCCACAACCACAAATAAGATAACAAGTTCTGTGTGTGTAGAGTAAAAATGACTGTGGAATATTTCTATTAATGAGCTAAGTGAAATATGTTAACATTACTGCACATCAGCATACACTTTGGGATAACTAGGTTAATCTAATAAAAACTCTATATGGTATCAGACATACTAATCTAATTCTTAATATAAACTTAATCAGCCATTACAACATGGTTTTTGCACATTCCACTCTCTCTGCTGCCCACATAGAGATAATCACAACAAATGTTCATTCTAGTGGGAAATCAGTTAGAAAAAGATGGTGAAGAGCTCCAAAACTTGCAGGGCACTGTCAAGACAGGAAGAAATGGATAGATAGGCCAGTGAGACAGTGAATCAGCTCTAGGCGTTAGTCCAAATTTTAGTTTAAGTTACAGAATCCAATCCCCAAATTAGGTTCAGCAGTTTGGGTAGCTCTTATAAAGCCCTTATAAAGACTGAAACCCCAAATAGATTCACCATTCCAGTGCCATAGGAGCTTCCAGCTGCCACCATAGGTAATACCTTGCTCTGACTTCATTCAGTGTAGTATAAAGAACAGTTGGCTAGAAAGAGAAGCAAGCAAGTCTAAAGGGAGTATTACAGTCTGAAATGAGAATGAAATGAGAGAACATTCTGGTAGAAAACTGAGGGGCTCATTGAAAACAAGACTAGCAGGTTTTCACTTCCCTAATAAGGCTTAAATTAGTCACAGCAGTCTTAAATCCTATTTATTTTAATAGATCTGCTCTAAATCTGCATCCAGTCCCAGATCTTTACTTGCATTTCCCTTCTCATTGGCTCATCCAGCCAATGTGTCTCTTGTTTTGTCACTGGAAGGTTCTGTACCTTTGAATATTCTTTTGTATTTTTAACAGGATGTAGAGAGATCAGATGGGATGTATTTGAATCCATGACCATCAAATAAGTATTGGCTGTCATGCTGTTGGTTAGACCCAAGTAGACTAGACCCATTTGACTCAGTGGTTGAATGCTGAGTCAACACATTGGTAAATCCCATTAACTGGGTCTACTATAGTCAGAACTAATAGATTTTAGTCTAGTGTTGCAAATATTGCATTATGGGTGGCCAGTTGTGACCCTCTGAATATCTTTGATATTCAGCTCTCATGAGGCCTGGATAGCATAGCTGGTGATGAGAATTATGAGGGTTAGCATCCAAAGACATGTGGAAGGCCACAGCTGCACACTCCTCTGCAATGAGAAACAATGAGTTGGTAATGTTGAAGGATGAGTTGAATTTGGGGAGTGGGTTGCAGTAGTCACAACTAATACGTTATTGGTATTATTCACCTGAAAGAGCCACTATGGTATAGTGGACAGAGTGTTGGCCTAGCACTCTGGGACATCAGGATTCAAATCTCTGTTCAGTCATGGAAACTTATCATGTGATCTTGAGCAAGTCACCCTCTTCCAGCCCAGAGGAAGGCAAGGGAAACCTCCTCTGAAAAGATCTTGCCAAGAAAACCCTAGAATAGAGCTGCTGTGAGTCTGAGTCAGCGTGAAGACACATAACAACAGTTGTTAACTTAGTCGTTTGTGGAATATTATTATGTTTATTCATAAATAACAGTGAATATCAATGGGATTTGATTCTTTGGAAATGTATGTGGGAGTGGTGTCTTCTCTCTCTCTCTCTTTCTCTCTCTCTTTCTCTGTCTCTGTATATATACACCTTTGGATCTTTGCAATTACATTTTCTGTAGCTGCACATAACTAGAATTTATGTTAATGCTGAACTATCTTCCCTGAGATTTAACCAAAAAAGGGGGGAAAGGGGGGGGAAGGAGGGAATGGGGTGTAGTGATCAGTATCCATCATCTTTCCAACTGCCTTGTCACTACATCAATTAATACAATTGAGCAAAAAATGTCACAGGCCCGGTGGAAAAACCTTTCCACAGTCTTTCAGGGGGAAGTTTAGCTCCAGCTTTTTCCCCTTGCATTAGCTCCTGTCATCCACAAAACAACAGAACCCAGTGGTGTCAATTATATTTGATTGACTGAGTAAAGCACACACACAAATAAGCGAAAACAATGGACACAAAAATCTATATATGACTCCCCTTGTCAGTGAGGATGCTTGTCTTCTCCATTTTCATGCAGTACGGTGTCCTGCTGCTATGGGCTTAAATGTTTCCTTCAACCCCCAAACTATCACCAATTAAGTTAGCAGGGTCTTCAAAGGTGTCAAACGACTCCCTGGGCAATTGGCTGTAACTGCTGTTCAATAAATGAGGTCTAATTTATCAGTTTAACTTCAGTTTTAAAAACCTAATGTCTCACGGTACCATGTGCCATTTGCCCAGAAAGTGAAGGGATGCCTACCATGAAGCATTCTGAAAGTTAGAACAAGCTCTTGTTAGCAGTGGCATGTTTTTTATTTTTTTAAAAGAAAAATCTGTCATTCCTTTTCTCCTTTTGTTGAACGATGTATCTGAATAAAATATACTCATGCAACTCGTAGTTATACATCATTGGGTCTTACTGAAGCTTTCAGGCAGAGAGCAGATAAATAAAAAACAAATGTGAATTGCTGTAGACTTGTGTTGCTTTTCAAGCAGATGATTTTAATGGCATGGGGATGGAGCAGGAAGTGTGTGTGTGTGTGTGCATGCGTTTGGTGTGATGGGGAGGGATTTGGGACTTGTGCAAAATGTTTTGCTGCCTGAGGCAGACTAGCAAATAGTATTCCCCCCTACACACACAACAATAATTTTGCCTCCTCATTCCTTTCACTTGTGCAATTATGTTGGTCCCTAAGTAATGATGCCAGTAGCATCTTCCATGTTGTAGGTAAAATGAATCCATTGTGCATTTTCATCCAGGCATTAAAGAGCCATCCAATGTTCTGCAAGTTTTCTGAGAATGGGTTTCGGAACCTTGGCTAGATCCTTTAGAGTGTGTAATATTACCCAGAATGGTTTCACTACAACCTTGACATGGGAGCCACCAAATAGTATCTAAGGCAGAAAATTTCTCTGCCTGTCTAAGGCAACATAATGACAAAAAACAGGAACAGAAAAAAAAAAAAACAGGTTGAAAGACAGAGCCAGGCACTCATTCAGAGATCTGTAATGCCCCTCTGTACGACTGCTGTTTCAATCATAATAAAATGTCTTAGGAAATAGGATTACTACAGTGAGCTGGCTCTGGAGGTAATAACCATGCCATTTCCTCTAACATTCTACACAGTTAAAAATCAAAAGCATTGTCCACCTTACCCATCATCCCATAAAAAGGGGAGACTTACCTTGAATGTTACTTGCCAGTTGCTCCCAGTGAGCTGAAAGGGATAAAGGTGCTCAACTGAGACCGGCCAGTCCTGAGGCATCTCGGTGTCCATTCCAAACTTCAAGAGCTCCCTATCTGCCTTTGAGTGTGATGATTTTGTGCTAAGGGCAATAGGATGGAGAGTAGCCTGCTCACCTTTAAACCACCCATGTCCCACCATTCATTCAGGTGTTATCTCTGGCTGCTCCTTGTCTCTCAGTCCCAGATCTTAAAATCTGGCAGCCCAATGATGTGGTGAAGCATCTACAGGAGCATTGGTTGGCATCTTCTACACACGCACTGTTGTGTGTCTTTTTCCTCCACTATTTCCTTCATGTAATGACCCTCAGTTTCCTCAAACACAACTGCCCCAATGGCCATTTAGTGGCCAGTGGAGATTGGAGGGTGGCAAAGAGGCATCTGATCATATGCCTATAGCTAAACACAGAGAGTATTCTCTAGGGCACATTGTCATTATGTTTCTCGCTAAAGGCATGCATCTAGACACTTCTCCACTAAATGGCCATGGTGGGAGGACTGAAGGAGCAAGAGCAAAGGGAGACAGGGCATAATTCCACCTGGAGGAAATTTTATGCTACCGCTCCTCACCATAGTTAAAACTGGAAATGTCCTCTACAAGAACAAAGGTAAGGCAGGGTAAAACCCCTTACTAAGCACATCACTGTTAAGTTTCTGGAGCATGGTTGGCCCATATTTCCACAAGCCACTCTGCTCCTCACATCAGAAGGTGTTCGCAGCTGCATTCGAGCATATCTTGTCCATCCTTGGCAGCAACCTTGGAGGGGTCTGCTTTTCTAGCAGTGTATTAAAAAGCTGAAAGGAAACCAAACATTTATGAAATTGTTGCTAGCATGACAGTGCAGTCAACAGAAATGTGTCACTTGGTGCAAATTTATGCTTGTAAGTGTACCTTGTGATCCAGTTCCCTATCCTACCTCTGCTCCCAT
Source organism: Ctenosaura bakeri (assembly GCA_948474755.1). Classification (NCBI taxonomy): domain Eukaryota; kingdom Metazoa; phylum Chordata; class Lepidosauria; order Squamata; family Iguanidae; genus Ctenosaura; species Ctenosaura bakeri. The sequence continues at coordinate 5,996 of CAOLHI010008119.1, read as the reverse complement.
CATAGGAAGCATGCAAGACTGAAATATGATGTCCACACATATATATGTGGACAGGATATTGATGGCAGAACCTCCTTAGATAAAATGGCTGTGGTGCCATAGAGAAGGAGAGCTGCAAAAATTACACTGACAATATATGATTTAATATATTTCATGAAAATTTTGGGAGGGAGATGGTTGACCTAAGATGCACATATGTGGGATAATGGAGAAGAAGAGAAAAGAAAGACTAGAGCTTGGGAAATAGAATCATAGAGTTGGAAGAGACCACAGGGGCCATCCAGTCCAACCCCCTGTCATGCAGGAACATATATCAGAACATTCCCAACAGATGGCCATCCAACCTCTGCTTAAAAACCTTCAAAGAAGGAGACTCCACCACACTCTGAGACAGTATATTCCACTGCCAAACAGCTCTGACTGTCAGGAAGTTCTGCCTGAGGTTCAGGTGGAATCTCTTTTCCTGTAGTTTGAACCCATAGCTCCTTGTCCTATTCTCTGAAGCAGCAAAAAGAAGCCTGCTCCCTTCTCAACATGACATCCCTTCAAATATTTAAGCATGCCTATCATGTCCCTTCTTAACCTTTTCTTCTGCAGACTAAACATACCCAGCTCCCTAAGCTGTTCCTCACAGGGCATGGCTTCCAGATCCTTCAACATTTTGGTCGCCCACCTCTGGATACATTCCAGTTTTTTGATTGCAGCTCCCAGTGATAGCATGGCCAGTTCTGAGAGTTGTAGTTTTACAGAACAAGCTCTTTATCTCTTTCTCTTTATCAAACTCTCTGTTTCCCAACCTATAGATTGGGAAGAATCTGTGAACTGGTACCCTTATTCTTTAACGATTATAGGAAAGGTATTAGCTCTTGTCAATGGGATACAATGCTTGCAGCCCATATATAGCATGTAGTCTTGATGCTGTATTGGCTCAAAATCCCTTACTATAGTATATGAAAATGTTAAAATCAGGGTCAGAACATTCCCCAAATGTTTTGAGACTGCAGAACATATGTGCAGGGGCATATTTCAATTATGGTTATAATGAGGAAGATTTTTTTAACCCATAAATAATTTTTTTAAAAATAGATATTCTCCATAAACAATTCCAGATGCAAGCTAAGGCTTTTATCCATTAATTATAGGAAATGGTTTACTAAATACTTTGCTAACAAATGTTAAATAAAACTACATCTGTATTTTAATACAGTCTTTCCCAACTTTGGTCCTCATAAAGTGTTAGAATGCAACTCCTACTGTTATTGATAATCAACTGTGCAGGTTGGGGATGATGTGAATGACAATCCAACAACACATGAAGCCCAGATAGAGAAAGCCTTCCCAAAGAGAGAGAAAAAGTCGGTTGAATTATCAGCTCACCAGATGGGATTTCAACCACATAGGTCTTCTTTTGTGGTTTCCATTGACTTCTTTTTTTTAAAATATCTTAGGGCAGCTTTTCTTAATATTGGGTCCTTGAATGTTGTTGGGCTATAATTCCAATCATCCCTAGACCATATGTTTACTTAAGGCTTGTTAGCAAAATGATACTAATGAATCAACATTATTGAGTATTAGTAGTAAAGTGGTCATGACAATGGGAAAAGAAATCTCTCTGCTGAAATAATTGCTGACTTGAAGCACATGGGAGGTTGATCAAGTGCTTTGATGAAATCTGGATCATTTGTACCACAATATTACATTGTGGGGGTAGAAAGAGAGAGACTGAAATTAGATTATAGATTATTGTTAATATCAGTAGCATATTCCTACATCTTGCAGCTTTTATTTCACTGAGAAAAAAGATGCACATGATAAACAACAGTGAACAAAAATTCACAGTTTTATGGGTGAGCAGTACAAAACATATTCATCACAGGACATAATGACAAAATGAGAGAACCTCAGAGAAGTTTAAGTGGCACTATCACACATTTCTAATATATCATCCTGAACATATTTTCTTTCTTCCAGACAGACCAGCCTAATCCTTGGAAACACTAGCTAGACAGGAGTAGGAGACCATGCCCTGGCAGGGAGAAGCCCTCAGAAGAGAGGATCTACCTGCTCAAACCCACATCACTCCTGCTAGTGACAGCTAGACGAAGACTAAGAACACTTTGTTCCCCAGTAAGGGGCCTTAAACAGAGCTTGGGAAAGTTGTGTTTAGAACGTCAGTTCCCAGAACCTCCCAGCCAGCATAGCTAATAGCCATAGGGATTCTGGAAATTATTTTTAGGTCTACAGTGGCCATGCAGGTGTTCTAAAAGTAGTTGTCTTCCTCCCCACCAAAAAACTTTCCAGATTCTACCTTGAGTCTGCATTCTTGTCCATTGTTTCAGTAGGACAGGAAAATAACAACCACCCTGAGATTTACAAGAAGTCAGTGAAAAATCTTTTCTTTGCTACTGCACTGACTTCTTGTGTTCAGCCACATGTGGAACGCATTGGTGACTTTGTGACAGTGGATCTCCCCATCTTAGGATGTTTCTGTCCATTCTATTCCATTCTGTTCTGCAGGGATTCCATCTGGTCTACATTGGCAAGATGTTTTCCTTTGATAAAGCATCTGATGAAGTAGACTTAGGATCTTTCCACACTACACTGTTAATAGTGTTATTATTCCATTTTCAACATTCTGTGGAATCCTGGGGTTTGTAGTTTAGGGAGGGGCCTTTAGAATTCTCAGCCAGAGAGCTCTTTGGCCTCAGTAAACTACAAACCCCGAATTCCACAGGAGGTTTAAAGTGGAATAATAGCACCATAACAGTGTAGTACAGTAAAGCCCTTAGTCTACAAAATGTATGTGACCAATTTCTTTCTTTCAGTTAGTATCAAAGGTGCTACAAAATAACTTTGCACCCTTAAACCGCTCTATTCCATTGTTTTTTCATCTTTTTAAGGGGTAATGGACCTCTTTGAGAATCTACTGAAAATTAGGCCATTTCTGCACTAGACTGTTATAGTGCTATTGTAGGGACTGACTGGCTCCTTTCTAAACTGTAAACCCTAGGATTCCCTAGGATATTGAAAGTGGAATAATAGCACTATAACAGTCTAATGTGGGAATGACCTTAGAATCCCTTATCCAGAAAAATAAAATTTAATATAATTTTCAACAGGAAGGAAACTGGGGAAAAAATCTTTTGTACCTGCCTTATGGATCCTCTGAAGCCCATTCATAAGCATCAAAGAAGTCTTAAGGAACAGTTAAGAACCCCTGCTCTATTCATTAGACCTGACAGTTGTGGATCTTTTCACCCACTTCCTTTGTCTTCCTCAGATTTTTTGTCCTTTCATTATGTATTAGGATTTACATTTTTGACTGGCTTCCTTCCTCTCCCATTCCTGAAAAAGAAACAATGACTTTAGCAATTAATAATTACCTCTTTTAACTAAACCAATCCATTTAATTCAGAATAAATGGCCTGGTTCTTCCTACCAATATCCATATTTACAGGATCTTTGCAAGGGTTCCAAAGTCCTTTTTAAATGTGTACATGTGAGTTTATGTAAAGCTTACAGCTCAAACGCCCATGGAAAGAAACAGGGCTTGAAAAGTTACTTTTAAATAGTAATTCATCACAACAAGAGCTCTAAGGTCACAAATGCAGTTGGTTTTTGTGAATTCTTAAAAAAATAATTGCTTGCTTCCTTATTTTTAAACATTAGCTGAATTAGTTATTTTTAGTTATTTTAAAATATCTGAGTAGCATGAGCCCTAAGGTTTTTCTTCTTGCCTGTTTACTAAGGTACACTTCCATAAACATAAGCTTTATGGTGTTAAGTAACTTAAAAATTACAACAGTTAATCCTTCGCAGTCTCAGTACAACTTAGCTATACCCTCAACATCAGAAAAAAAAAGGAACCAATTTCAAGTAACTTGTTTATAACTAGTTTCTTCCATGCTCTGGAAAAAGCAGAGACTTTTTTGATAATCTAAAACCTTTGGGGACATTTGTCCTGTTGTGAGCTACTGCCCCCTAAAGCTGTAAGACAAACTTATGTGTGCCAAGTAAGGCTCATTTCCCTTGAATTTCAATGAGTGTTTCTTTTTGGAGGGAAAACCAGAACTCTTGGCCGTCTTCCAACCTTCTCTCTACCTATTTTGATCCTATAAATGAACAGAGATTTTTTCCTCTTCCACATAAATTGCCCTTCTCCAGCCCTCCCTAGAACAAACACTGGAATATTCTATGTCTAAAGCAACAATTTTTGTGCTGGGGCTGAGCCAGAAATGGAGCTAATCTCAGTCCATTACAGCACTAATGGTTATCTTGACCTTAGGACTATTTCAAATGCTCCAAGAAGTCATTAGCACTTACAGGCAACAGTGCTTTCTCATTCCCACATTCTTCTTTTAATTGTTCTTCCAAGTGAAGTGAGGAATTGCAGGTACAAAATATTTCTGCAGCAAGATTTAGCAAGGAAAGGACGATGGGCAAAGGACATACTATGTAGACACATATTTATGACTGAGCAAAAGGGGGGCATAGCAAGTTTGAATGAGGTGAAATAAAGCAGAATATAAGAATGGAATGTATTTGCAAGCACACAGAAAAACATCTCAGCAATGCAGAAACAGCAGTTTCACTAGGGATAGAATGCATCGAAAATTTTCCGAATCTGAATCCGGATTCAAATTCCTGGAAGGTTCTGGGATCCATGAATCTCACGAATCTTGAATCCTTTGAATCCTTTTTTCAAAAAAGAGTTTAAAAAGCAAGGGAAAGAAGGATAATCTTGGGTAAGACACACTCTCTCAGCCTTAGCAAAAGCCTAGGCAAAGACAAACCTCCCTTTGAAGAAATGTGGCCAGCACAATTGTCCTAGATTTGCCTCAGGGTCTCTCCAGATTGAAAACAACATGAAGGCCCTTTGTACACAAGCAGAAAAATGTGGATTAATCCCACATTTTCCTGCCTATGTAAACAAGATCACTACAGTAGAGAGATAATTCAGGTCAAAACTGACTTTTCTTTGCATAACTCCTTCTGGCATCCTGGGGTTTGTAGGTTGATGATGCACCAGCACACTCTGACAGAGAAGGCTGTGACACCTTGTAAAACTAGAAACCCCAGAATTGTGTCTGAAAGAAGTTTGCAAGGGAATGTTTCAGCTGTCCTTGAAATCTCAAGTCTGTAGCTTCCAGTCAAGTACTGAACTTAAATATGAAATGTTCAATTTAAATTTTAGAATACAACCCTAGATGTAATTTGTGAAATTGTTAGCAAAGGCCATTATTACTCCAAGAGAAAAATTCACCTACTTGCCATCTCCCCTTGTGTGTCTAGTCTCCCAAATTTTCAGGCACCCTGGTATCCCAGGTTTTCAGGCATCCCTGTCTCCCAAGTTTTCAGGCATCCTGGTCTCCCAGGTTTTAAGGAATCCCAGTCTCCAACAAACTGTTTGGGTGGCAGAGTCGAAAGATTCGGTTTGCCTATTTTGGCACTGGGATTCGGATTCCCGAATCTCGAATCCTTGCCAAGGATTCAAGGATTCGGTTGTCCCATCCCTAAGTTTCACATAATCAGAGAACTACAACCAATTTCAGAAAATAATACTGTCCTCTCACAGGCTCAGGGTGGATAGGCCTCCATTTGTTTACAGATGATTCCTCAGCCTTAAGCAACTACTATTTGCCTATAACAAGATATGTAACATAGATGGTAATGCAGGGGCAAGATTCTGCTAGAAACATCTACTCTGGCAGCAACATTGCTGATATACAATCATCCCTCCACATTTGCTAGGGTTAGGGGCACAGGACCCCTGTGGAAAAACTGTGGAAAAACTGTGAATAACTCTAGGTCCTCCCAAACCATATTTAAGACACAAAAAAAGTATGATCATCATATTCAATCCACTGTGGATTCCTCTGAGGCATCAGGGTTCTTCACAAGGCAGAAGTGGGTGGCTGGTGGGGCTTACTGCCACCTCCACTGCTGCCCCACATCATTTTTAATAGGGACTTACAAGCTTCGTTTGCAGTTTCTCA
>CAOLHI010008118.1:0-10303 GCA_948474755.1 Ctenosaura bakeri | reverse complement strand
ACCCAGGGTCTGCAGACCTAAGGTTAAGAACCACTGTGTTAGAATGTTGCCCACATCTGTCAAAGTTGGAAAAAAGATTTGGTTTAATCTGTTCAGATAACTTTTCATTTTAACCCTTTTTCAGTTTAAAAAAACAGGTTTAGAATTGAAGCAGCTTCCTTGAAATTAGGTGGAAAGAAGTAAAAGATTTGGGTGTCATGGGGGATACCAAATTCCAAAACACGGGAAAAACCCTCTTGCAGCAGTTTAATTTTTATTTAAAAAGATTTAATTAAAGACTAGTGTATTTACCTGGCGTTTCCCAGGATTTAATTTTCCTCTTAAGAACTCACCAAACTGTTTCTCTGGTACCTGAAATTTTATATTCCCCAATGCAATCTGATTCACAGTTGTTAACATACAGGGGTTTGGGGTTTCCCTGGGGGAAATACCCTGTTTTCCCCTTTTTGTTTAGGCCTCATCTCCAAAAGCAACCCCCTTTCCAGTCCCCTTAATTTATTTTGTATTCCCCAATCCAAACTGTATTCAGAGTTTTTAAAAAAACATATAAAGGATTTGATTTCTGAGAGAATAACCCCCCCTTCTTGTGGTAGGCCTACCCCCATAGCAACTGGCCTGAGACCCAAGAGCTCTCAGCTGAAATTTTAAGACTAAACTGCCAACCCCAGGATTCCATGTTTCAAGCAAAATTTAACCCTATGAGGTCTTTGTCTGCCTGGCGAGACAAACAGACAAACTTACATATAAACTTTGTTTTTATAAAATAGATAGTGTGGGGAAAAAGAGGGAACCCTAAAGGGTTGGGGTTAAATTTCCCAAAGGGTTAAACAAAACCTCTCAGCACCACTTTCTGGACTCACCCTTTTTCAGAAGGGAGTGGAGCCACTGTAAAACAGTTCCCCCAAATTTTCCTTTTCCAAGGGATTTATTTCCACCATATCTCCTACAGGTGGGATTTCCCAAAAACTGCTAGGTCTCTTCTCAGTCCTGAAAAGCCACAAACTTCCCCAAAAGGTTCCAGGAAGCCCATAGTAAAAAGTATTCCAGAGTGCAAGTGTCAAACCTACAGCAAGCTGGAAAGCCCTGTTCCTCATCTAAAATGTTCTGTAAGTCATGCTCCCAAAGCCTTAAAAAAAAGCTGTGTTTTAGTTGGAACCAGAAAGCTAGCAACATTGGTTTCAATCAGGAAATTTAAGGGGATGGGATTAAAATTTTGGGGTTCCATAGCAGAGAAGGTAATCTTCCATGTCTTCCCCTTTTTTCTGATGTGATTGGAAAAGTAAACCCTTGGGGAGAAAATATAGGAAGAGATACTACTTCAAGTGTAAAAAGATTTCCAAAGCCATTAGCAAAATCTTGAATTCAGATTGGAAGCATGCTGGTAACCAATGTAATTCTTTACAAAAGATGTTACATGATTCCTGTTTTGTTTCTGGTCATCAGTTTAGCTGTTTTATTTCAAAATTGTTTCCCAAGGTCATCCCCACATAGAATACATTGCAAGTTAAAGGGAAAAATTAAACCGGTACGTATTTACTGTGGCAATTTAGCCCTGTCCGGGAAAAGGGGGGCCATAAAAGAAAATTTTCGCCCCAAAAACGTTAAAATTAGGGTTTTTTTCCATTTAGACCCCCCGGGCCAAAGATGGATCAAAGAATACTCACATGTTACACACCTCCCCCCCAGGGGGAAGCAGCTCCACTCAGGGCAGATGGGTGTACTCAGTTCTTGGATTCAAGAGCTTATGGTAGATATTTGAATAAAAAAAATTTTAAAATTTGTGGCTTTCCACGTTCTTTTGGGTTTTGAACTCCCAAAACCCCAAATTTGGTTTGGGGCCCTGGGGTGCCCCCAACTAAAACATCTGAAGCCAAGTTGTCAACCCCAGAGGAAAAAGGGTGGAGTGCCTTGTTGCTGTGGCCTTCAAGTCATTTTTGACTTATGGCAACCAAAAAAGTACCCTATCAGGGGGATTTTCGGGGGCTGTGTGGGGTTTTCATGCACCTAAGGTCATCCAAAAGGAGGTAAGGGAAATTTAAACCCGGGGTCTCAGGGTCATAGTCCAGCGTCAAACAACAGCATGCTGGGACTAGGAGTGCCTTACAGCCATAAATGTGTTCATTTGTATGCAAAATACATCAATGCCATACCATGTTAAATTTTTTTAACTGTGTTTTAGGGTAGAATGCCCATCTTTGAAAAGTTAAATATTCATGTCTGGGGGCTGAAATTTTTTTGGATTTTTTTGTAAGAATTTTAAAACAAGCAAACCCACTTAAGGTGTGACTATTAAGATGTAGGGGGAAGGGGGGTAACTTTTTCATTTCAGAGCAGAGGTGAAGTATAGCATAGATAAAAACAAAACAGAAACAAACATCAGCAAAAAGGGAGCTCATGCCAGTACAAAATTTAAAAACGAGCAAAATTTAAAACCCCTTTACCTGAAACTTGAATTGCTGATCCTCCATTGGGGGTGTTTTTAGTGTAGGGCAGTAATGAATATTTTAAAAAAAAAAATCCATATTACCAGAAAGCTTTAATTTTTTATTTTTGGGTTTTTACCTTATTTCCCACATGCTGGGCCCAAAAAAAATCTCTTGTGTTGGAGGGGAAAGGGGGTTCATGATGAACAATTGAAAAACAACTATAAAATTTATTTTCAAGGGGAAAAAATTAAAACGAAGTGAAAAATTAGTGTGGACCAGGAGAGAATCTACCCTTTTAACTCTGTTTTTTGGGGTTTGGGATTTCCCCCTTTCTGGTTTATGTAAGATGGTTGTGAATAAATTTTAACCCATAAAAGGGAGTGCAAAAAAAGGCTATTTTTGTTCATGTATCCCCCCTTTTTCCACATTTCCCCATACCTCTTCCCAAGCTATTCTGGAAGATACCCCAGTCCTCAAGATCAGATCACCGGGGGGCCAAGGAGTACAGGGAAAAGTGGAGACCAGCTATCATTGTCTCCTTTTCCCTCATAGGTGAAGTAGACCATTCAGTAAAAAACTCCACATATCCCGGGAATTTTTCAGTCATTAGCTTGGAGAAGAGAAGATGGAGAAGTAATACAAAGCCATTTTTAAAAATATTTGAAAGAAAGTCATGGGGGAATAGAAAACTTTATTTTCTGACACTCAAGAAACTAGGACAAAAAACAGTTGATTCAAATTTAAATAACTGAAACCCAAGCATTAAAAAGAACTTCTTTACTGTATGATTTGTTCAGCAGTGGAATAGGCTCCCTTTAAAAGGATGGTAAACTTTCTGTTCACCATCTTCAAACAGCATTTGGATGGCCATCTTTCAGGAATGCTTTAGGTGCATTCCACATGGCAGGGGGTTTTGGACTAGATGACCCTTGTGACTCCTCCCACTCTTTCTATTTTTATGATTAATCCAACAATAAAATCCCGGGAAAATTCGTTTTTTTTTATGAATTGAAAATTTTAAAAGGGAAAGAAGCCTATGTAAAATTCATAGTATTTTATCTCTTTCCCCTTTTTGTTACTTCTAGCAAATAGCCAGCATATTGGTGGTGACACCCCCAAGAGATGGTACACCAGCAGCTAAAACAGACATGAATCTGGAAGTATCATTTTCTAAACAGGACCCCATTTTAAAAGATAACCCAATAAGCAAAGTGACAAAGGGCAAAGAAGATGACACACTCCGTCCTGTAAGTGCTTTTTTTTTTCTTGAGTAACACATTCATTTTTCATCTGTACCTTTTTCCTCCCGTTGGAATTACCGGGAAAATTTTTAAAGGGACCAAATTTGTTAGTTGTCTACTACAAAAAGGGGGCATTACATGGGAAAAAAGAGCTATGAATAAAGGAATTTAAAACTGCCTCCTTTGCTCCCCTCCCACCCCAGCTTTTTTATCATGGATGCCATCTAAAACCTTCTGTTTGGTTTCAGACTCCCAAAAAAAGAAAAAACGGGTGTAACCAAGATTGGGGCCCTTACACCTCAGGATATGAAAGACCCATGTTGGATGATTGAACAAACCGCCTTTTTTTTATATACTTGGAGTAGAACTTAAGCCCCAAAAAGCGATAAAAATTAAAATAAAAGGTGAGCAGCTTTTATTTGCTTGCATTTGTTTGTGTGTTTAAATGTTTTAGGGTTAGCTGGATATGCTATTGTAATTTTCTGCCCTGCCATTTTTTTTTTTTTTTTTAAAGGTGGCAGGGTATCTTGTTTGGGGTTTTTAACCTTTGGGGTTAATAAACAAAAAATCCATTCATTTCTCTGAAAAGGGGGGTTTGATATTTCCATGTCAGTGATTATTGTGTAGGCAGGTTTTTTAGACTTTAGGCTCCAAGCCAAAGAAAATGCTTTTATTCTATGCATTTCAAAAAATGTTAATTTTATAAATGGGACAATAATATCCAGTTTGCTCTGAAATAGCATACCGTTTAGAAAAATAGGCTGCTGTATACACAGAAAAAGGAAACAGGATGAAAAAAATTTAAAATGATCCCCAAGTTGGTATGATAGATAATTTCTCCAAATGTTTCCACTGTCCCACCTGCGTGTGCCATTTGGTACTTACTACTTGTAATCTGTTTAGTTGATGTATTTTCAATATCCTGTTCAGTAAGCTTGATCTTCATACTTGATTTTCCCCCACCCCCCCTTGTATGTGTTTGGAATTCATTCTTTGCTCTAAAGTGTTCCAGTCTAAAGTTTTTCAGCAGCTTGAGCACTGGGAGTTTTTTTAACCAGTGTTCACTTTGGTTTCTGGAAAGCCATCTTCAGTGCTTGTGGTCCTAAGGCAGGGATGAAAAGAATTTTGAAAGGTGGATTAGCACTTAAAGGGCCCCCAAAAAGGAAACCCTTTTATGTTGTGTAACAAAGCAAATGTAGTATAAAAATTTCTAAAAGGGGGTTCTTAACCTGAGTTTTTGGACCCTGCCCTACTGCTAAAAACCAACACAAGGGCAGCAACGGGGAATGCAACATTTGGGTGGGATGAGTTTCCCGGAGTAGTTTCAGAAGGGGGGTTTCATCACCTGCACTGCCTTGCTACACATCCCTGAAAAAGAGAAAAAGTGGAGCTTTTGGGAACCCCCTCTCAGTCAGGAAACCTGCTTGTTACCTCAGGAAATCACATTTTCATAGCCTCAGAAAAAAGGGCAAAGGCAACAAAACTTGGCAGGAAAGCCCCCGGTACCTTTGCTTTAGGGGTCAAAAAAATTTATTTTTCAAAAGAAAGAGACATGATGAAAAAAGAACCTCCCCCTGCCCAGGGGGGATTTATTGTGTGCCTTCAAGTCACTTCCCTCTTTTTGGCAACCCTAAGGTGAGCCTATCACGGGGATTTTTTTTCTTTTGCAAGATTGTTCAGGGGGTGTTTGCCTTTGCCTTCCTTGAGGCTAAAGAAAATGTGAGGCCCATCACCTACGAGTGTCTGAGGGGGGATTTGAATCCAAAACTCCATAAGCATTAAATAAATAAATATTTGTAAATTTGAATAAATATTTGAATATTTACATCTAAATTTAAATATTTAAATTTTGATTTAAAAAGCCCGGGAAAGGTTTCCCCAAAACAACAAATTATATTTAAAAGGGGGTTTCCCCAGTAAAAAAAAAGGGTAAAACCATTTGTTCTAGAGCAGTTCTTTCTAAAACTGTAACTATTTTATGTGTGTCTATGGCTTCCATTTTGGTTTTCCCCCCCCCCCAGAGAAATAAATGGGTTTTTATTTTTATTCTATGAGGAAAAATCCTTTTTTCCATTTTGGGTTATTTTTAAAGCATTTTATTCAGTCCAAAGGGATAAAATATATTTCCAATTTCCTTTGCATGCACATTTTCATCCCCATTTTATGTGTGCATATTTACTAGCTTGAAATTATACCATAGCAAATACAGTCTCCCTTAAAGGGAGGAGGGGGGGTGGGCTTTCATGTATATTCCCCAAAAGTTAAACTCTCCATTCTGTTGTTTTTCTTATTGAGCTTTCCTTCTTTTCCCAATACAACCCCTTTAATGTTAGAAAAACCAGCTGTGATTCATTAATGGGATGATGATGTTTTTTGCCATTCATTAATGGAAAAGGACATAACTAGTGGTAGAGCAGGTAATTTGTGTCAGGAAGGGGTACAGGCAATTTGGCCTCTCCAATGGGGGGAAAAGCATTCTCCACAAAAAACTTGGAAAGCCACAGAAATACTGCCAAATCTTGGGGGAGATGGCCAAAGTTTTTGGCCTTATATAAGGTGGATTCCTATACACTCTGGCCTCTCTCTGTTGGGGAAGTAATTCTTAAATGGGAAAATTGTGGTTAATATGTGGAAGTCAGAAGTCAAACCAGGAAAACTATATATACCAGGGACAGGGGAAAATTCATGGCCCCTTGTTTTTTCCTTTTTTTACAGTTGTAGCAAGGGGGGCCTAATATAGATTTGGGCACCTGGAAAAAATTTTAACAAAACCTGTTGTTGCTTTTTAGTATAAGTTATCCCTATGAAGACACACCTCTATTAAAAATTTTAAAAGCAATATTTTTTGCTTTTCTCCCATTGCTTTGGGGAAAAAGCAGTCCTTAAATTCCCTTTTTAAAAAGGGATATTCAAATTTGCATTCCCCTCCCACCTCCATCATTGTGAAAATATTCATAAATATTCATAAAAGGGCCTAGATGTTGACATTCCAACATCAGAGTGTTATATTTGGGGTTTTGGGGAGAGGGGGGCCTGGCCTCTGGATGCCCCACCAAAATTTGGGGATAAACTACATTTGTTTGTGGGAGAAAAAAATGGGAAAAAAAGGGGAAGGGGGAAGGGGGGGGGGATGGGCAGAAAATAGGGAGGGGGGGAGGGAAAAAAGAGAGAGAGAGAGAGGAAGAAAAAAAATGCCACTCCTCCTTCACTTCTGTCATGCTGGGCTTTGGGGTGAAGGTTCTGGCATTTAGAGCCTTTGAAAACCGGAGGTAAGGTTGCCCTGCCCATGAAGGGGGTGTTTTTTGCTTTAAAAAAAAAAAAAACCCAAAAAAAACTCTCTAAAAATTTTAAATTTTTAACCCCGAAGTCCCAATACTGTAATTAAAAAAAGGAATGCACTTTTTATTTTGGGGCAAATGAATATGAAATTGTTTATTTGCAAATATTTACTCCTTAACTTTATGGTTTTTTTTCAATTAACATTGATTTTGTAAGTTTTTTTTTTGAATTTCAAATAAATTTTAAAAATTTGGGGTTTTTTATTAAAAAAAATGTTCATTTTAGGTTGAGGGTTTGTTAAATTTTTAATCATCTTTTTGTGATTATTCCCCCTTTATATGCCGACAGGGATCATTTTATTTTGCAAAAATTAAAAAAAAAAAATTTTTACTAGTTTTTATTAGTGTTAAGTTTCATGGCAGCTTTAAAAAATTAAAATTCAGTAACCAAAAAAGAATAATGCTATATTTAAAAAAACACAGAACTAGTGAAATTCAATAAGGGAATATTAAACCCATTTTTTAAAAAAAGTAAATCCCAAAGCACAGGAAAAAGTTGGCATTTTGTTTTGGTGTCTGGATTTTTGACCCCCCTTCAAAAGTTTTACAATTTTAGTTGAAAAATGTTTCCAGTTAATCAAAAAACCTTCCTGGGCCCCCCGCTGGGGGCTGCAGAGATGCAGGCAGTAGCTAAAAATTTTAAAACAGCAGTGAGTGATAAGAGACATACTGCAGGGTACATTTAGTTCCCTGAACCCCGTTTTGTTCCCTGGCCCCAAAAAAATAACTTGCTCCAGTGCTGGAAAAGTTTACATAAGGATTTTGTAACCCTTTTTTTCCCCTACCACCCTCCATTTGTATTGGAAAAACTGTATACATTAAATTAATGTACTGAAGTTAAAGGGAATACTACTTTTTGGGGAAAAGCTTTGTTTCATTTAGTGAATGTAAGGGCCCCTTTCCCCGGCAAGGGGGAAAGCTCCATGCCGTTACCTACCGCCTCCCCAAAACCCTGGACTGTCCCTAGGCCCTTCCCGGCCTCCTCCTTGGTCCAGGGTGAACGGAGCAAATGTAGGTTGAAATTTTTTTTACTGCTCCGGTTTCCAAAATGGGGGTTTGGCTTCCCCAAAAAGGCAACTCTGGCTTCTAAAAAGGCAGCTTCTGGCTTCCAAAATGGAGCTTCTGACTTCCAAAACCCCGGGGTGGGGTCCCGACCAACCACTGAAGCTTTTCACAACCCAAAGCCCGCCCCCCGGGAGATCGCAGGTCACATTAGTGGAGCCTCAAACCCACAGAGGGGGCAGGAACGCAATTGTTGGTAAAACCCGTTTTTTTTAGTTTTTCAAAAACACGGTGGAGGATACTTGGGGGGCATTTTGGAGTGGACTGAGGTGCCATCTCTGGTAAGTAGTTTAATTCCCCAACCACTTAAGGGCCCCAATTTACCTCCGTGAGAGGGCGCAGTGCCCCGTTCTAATTGTATGGTGTGGAAAAGGCCAGGGTCTCTGTATTCTCTGGCCAGAATCTTCTTTTGCCCCGAAAATAGACCTATTGAAAACCATTGTTGTATAGGACTAACAAATGCAAATTACCCCGTGGATTTACTCTAATCAGGGCCCCGCAGGGAAAGGGAAAATTTTAGAGCCCCTTGGGCCTCTTCCCATTTTCTCCAGTGTTTTTGTTCCATGTGATTTGTATAGGGGATGCTTGGCTGCAAAAATCTGAATTCCCTCAATAAACTGACATAGTTTTTAAGTTAAAATTTTGTGTAAATATTTTTTTCAGAATTCTGAAAAAATTTATCACACCTAAGTATATCTTCTGTTTATTTATGTATGCAGGTCCGCTCTTTTAGTGGGGTTTTAATCAGGGCCCCTGGCACAAAATGGGAAAAATTACTGGGGGGAAAAAAAACTGCAGAATTTTTGTAAAAATTTACCTCTCAAAGCTGTGTATCCTGTCTTCCTGGTTTTATCGGAAGACTCTTAAGAAAAAAGGGGTGTTACAGGGGTTACTTAGACCATTTCCCATTTCCTTTTTTTTTCCCCCAATTTTTCCACTTTCAAACCCCCTATGGGAAACCCGGGGTTTTGGGGGAGGGGCCCGGGCCCCCATTTTTGTTTTCAATGCATGATTTATTATTAAAAAGAGTAAAAGTTTTTACAGGTCGAAAAAAACTTAGAAACAGACATAATTGCCAATTAAAGTGTAGCAAAAATGCAAAAAGGTAAAATATCAGAAATATAAAAAATTAAAACCCATTTTTTAAAATTTAAGCATCCTTATTAATAGTAAATGGAAAAAACCCCTATGTCTGTTGGAGTAAAAATAGGGAATACATATTTTAGTTTTCTCACAAATAAAAAAAACTAGAAATTCCAAATGGGGTAGCTTTGTTGGGATAGCCATGCAGCGTTTTGAAAACAAATTTTTAAAAGGGCCCACCTTTTCCAAATGGACAAAAAAATGTGAATCTGGCAAAATTATAAGGATATGCAGATTTGCTTAAATTTTAAAGGGGGGAGAAAAGAGAAATGAAGAGGATTTTCTATCACCAAAAACACACTTTTTCAGTTATGCTAATTACAGAGAATTACTTTTAGGTTTTTTAAAAGTTGGCCCCATTGTGGGATTTATCCCAAGGAAGTAGAGAAGATTGTAATAGGCCCAGTCTGTCTTAATCTGTGTTAAATTTTAAAACAGTAAAAAAAATTATCTCTGAATATGTTTTCATATGTTTTCATATCTCATGAGAATATTGTCTATCTTTCCTTTCTTTCCACAGAATCTGGTCTTTTTGGTGTTCCACTGTCAGTTTTGCTAGAACAAGATCAAAAGAGGGTGCCAGGCATAAGGGTGCCACTTATCTTCCAAAAAATAAGTGTGCTGATCAGTTCATTTCTTCAAAATCCTAATTTTACATTTTTAACACAACATGCTTATTTGCTCCAGTTACATTATGGACCTAACATGTGGCATTTATTTCTGTTTCAAATGAGAATTACAGACATTCATTTGTCTGCTAAAATATTTTTATCCCACCTTTTTGTTTAAAATGCCAAGATCTAAGGGTTTTAATATTTTTTGTAATGTAGGCTATGTGCTATAACCTAGGGGCTTTCTTCCCTTCCTCACTCCCATACCACCTCAATACCACCTAAATTATGGGCCAACAGCTTTCAGCCCTTAAAAAAGATTTTTAGGGAAATTGGGGCTGGGAATGGGGGCACTTCCATCAGTAGAACAAACTTTTTGGACTTTGGGAGGATAAAAATTTTTTTAAAAAGGTACAAGTTCTGTGGGTCTTTCAGAAAGAATGCTACTACCACTGTAGTACTTAAAAGCCAGTTTCTGCAAT
>CAOLHI010008116.1:0-10742 GCA_948474755.1 Ctenosaura bakeri | reverse complement strand
GCTGAAACTCTTTGAGTCTGGGACTTAGCCAGAATCTGGTCAGGAATCAGTTAGCTGAAAGAAGGGATAGAAAGGGAGATGCTTACAAATTGAGGAGGAATAGCTGAGGATGGACCTGGACCTGGACAAGCTGGATCATGTTCAGGGCATTAATACACATCAGTTCTTAGTATAACCTATATTATGAGATGAGCTAATTCAAAGCCAAAGACCCTTTTCAAGAGGCCTAATAAAGTAGTTCCAGGTGAACTAGAAGGCAGTGACTGTTCCTGCATAATTTGTTACCTTTTCATGTAGATAAAGGGGGGCATTTCAAAGAAGGTTTGGCCAATTACAGCACTATTACTAGGCAAGATCCCGCTAATGAAATGGTCTCCCAGCCTGTAAAGACTGAGAAGCTCCTTTGAGTCTCCTACTAAATTCAGAGGGCACTTTGCCATTGGGGTCATTCCCCAGACTGCAGAAGAAAGGAGAAAGAACTGCAAGAGAAGAAACAGGATTATATTGGCCATGAACATGCTGCAGCATTTGATTCTCAACTGCTCACGGCAAAAGCAGGGTAGTAATCAGGGTCTTTGCTCACACAGACAGCAGTCCAGCCAGTTTTCTGATCCAAAGGGACGTCAAACCACCAGCAAGAGCAAAACAGCAGGCCTATTCCTGCCCTCCCTGATCCCTGAAGCACAAGGAGTATATTTATCTTTCTTCCTCTTTGTGCTCATTTCAACTAAAGGTCTCCTCTTGCATCAGATTCTGATGTGTAACCTTGAAAGCAGTCTCTGCGGAAAACTGTTCAACTTTGGTATGAAGAAAAGGAAATAACCAAGTTAATTATAAAGGGGCAAATAATTACTTCTGCTGTGTACTAAACTCTCGGAAGCAGAAGTGTGCAGGTGGAGGAAAAGAAACATGTTTGTGAGGTCTAAAGAAGTTCTAGATGCTGAAAGTGATGCAGATTTCCACTGGTTAATTTGCACAGGGAAATCTAACTCTTTCTTCAACTCAGCTCTAACTTCGTTCACATCAAAGGTAGTGCTTTTCAAAAAGCATTTATAAGCTAGATCTCGTGGTCTGAACGTCTCCAAGGAGAAGATTAATGCTTCCAAGAGAGCAGACTGGATAGTGGTCACAGAACAGATGGCCTCTATATTAAAAACCAATAGAAAGGAGTATTCCTGGAACTGAATTACTGGGACTACTCAACATTATATCACCAACATTTAGCTGAAACAGAGTATCTTTCAAATATGGGAGGAAGGTGTCCAATACACTGTTTTTGCTGGATCAAGCATAGTTTTTGGTTCAAAGAGGTTTTAGAGAGGGAAATGGGGAGAATTTTTCACCAGTTTATTTCCACAGGGCAATCTGATTTCTGGTTCCACTCAACTCTGACTCCATTAGTATCATTTGTAGTGTTTGGAAACACTGCCCAAATTTAAATATGACAGTGAGGCAAAGTTGAAAAATATGGTGTTCAGAATGGAAGTGTTGGTGGTGATCAAGAAATTGACCAGTCTTTCCTGGGCCACAGGGCTGTCGCTTTAAGCTGTAAATGAATATACTGAGTTCTTTCTTCTCTGGCCTTTTTGTTACCACTCAGAACTTAGTTGCCCATCCAGATGTAAATGAGGTAATCAGATATTTTTTGTACATTTTCCACTCCTTTCTAAAACTTGTCCAAGAATTAGTAGATCAGTGGCTGAACAACCTAGAGGAAAGCTGACCTGGAAAATTTGCCACCTTATTGTCAGCCAGCATGAGACTGGCTCAGACCTTGAGCATAAGTAGAAGGGAAGCAAAAAGTGTGCCATTGCAGCCATAAAGGCAGATGCTATTTGATCCTGCACTCATAGAAATATTGCTTCCAAGACAAGGGAAATCATAGTCCCACCATATTCTGTCCTGGTCAAGCCTCCTCTGGAGTCCTGCATTCAGTTCTGGGGGTCTCATTTTAAGAAGGCAATAGAAAAGATGGAGCCGATTCAGAGAAAGGCAAGAGGGGTAAGAAGAGTAATATAGAAGAGAACATCTGAGGAACGGTTGAGGGAGTTGGGCCTGGTCAGCCTGGTGAGTGGAAATGGAGGGGGGCCTATGACCCTCTTTAAATACCCCAAGGTCTGTCCCCAGAAGAGAGGCACTCTTATTCTCTGTAGCTCCAGAGGGTAGGACAGGGTCTAATGGTTTTAAGTTCCAGGAGGGAGGTTTTGATTGAACACCAGAAGGAATGGAAAGCTTCCTCCTAGGGATGCTCTTGTTGGAGATCCTGCACTGAAATGGGGGTTGGACCCGAAGACCTCTGGGGGCTCCCTCCAGCTCTTGGATTCCATGACTCTATGATATGTGAGTGAGGCTTATACAAAGTCCACTCGCTATCCTGCAAAGAAGGAGGGGGTCAAACCCCCCAGAATCCCTTTAGGACAGACCAACAGCCATTGGGAGAGGAGGAGTTTTACTTTCACCAGGCTGAATGTCCTGGGATGGGAAGAATGGACACTAGGTGCTCTAACCACAGATGCCTCCCTCACTCACAGCATTTTGTGTATAGCTGAGAACTGTTTGTTGACCTTCTGCCCCAGAGCCTCTGCTATGCAGCTAAGGAGACCATGATAAAGGATGACAGTCTACATTTTCAAAGAATACATCTAGGAATTTTGGTTGGTCGGTTGGACCAAGTGAGGCTTCCGCAAAGTGTTCTTTGCCTACTTCATAATTGGCAAATGCCACTTGATACAACTACCACTGCCGGAATCTCTCCGTCTGTCACGGCGGGTTGGGGTCAAGCGGAAGCGGGTTAAGCGGCTGGAGTCTGCCTGCATTTATTACTGCCAATAGACAAAGGGTCAAGCAAAACAGTCCTTACCTCGGCTTCGCCTTAAGCGAACAGCCGGCTTTAACAGAAACAAAGAAGGGTTACTTCTCCCAGGATGCTGGCAGGGGTCTTGGCTGGCTGGATCTCTGGACGCGGTCCCAGACAGGCGGGGTTGGAACTGGACGTGGGCGGAAGGCACACAGATGGCCGATGGTTGTTGTTCCATGCCTCCCCCTGCCCAACGCCTGCCCTAAATAGGCCCCTGAACTGCGGCGTCCGATCCGGACGCAGGCTCGCAGCTGCGAGTTCTCAGCCAGGCTCACAGCTGGGAGCTGTCAGCCAGCTGGGAGCGCTCAGCCTGCAGCCGCTGCTCCAGCAAGCGCCGGGACCGGCGGGCAGCCTCGTTGCTTTGCCGCCGCTGCTGGATCGTGGGAGGAGGGGCGGCAGCCTCCTCTGGATCAGAGCCGTGGGTGGGTTGAGCCCCAGGACCGAGCCCGGGACCCGCCCTCCCCGGCGAGCCCGCGCCCACCTTGCCCGCCGGCGAGGGGACCGGAACGCTCTCCATGCCGCCAGTGTGTCTGCTGGTGTCGGCAGCGGCCTCCGCGGCGTCCGGGGGCCCCCCCTTGGTGGCGGCGGCCTCCGTGGCATCCGACCACTCTCCCTCGGCAGCAGCGTCCACCGCGGTGTCCGAGTGCTCTCCCTCGGCAGCGGCGGCCTCCGCAGCATCCAGGGAGTCGTCCAGGTCCTCCTCCGCCCTGGAAACCGCATCCGAGGTGGCCTCAGAGATACCGGCGTGCTCGGCCACGCTGGGGCTGCTGACACCGTCGACATGGCTGCTGAGATACCGGGGGAACTTTTCCAGGCTTCGGGCTAAATCTGGCATATAGTGTTCAAATTTTGAGAGGTAGGCATGACTTTGGCATGGTCTTTGACATATGGTTGCCTTCCCTGTGTTGTTCCCACGTAGTGATAAGTCTTGCTTTCATGATGGGAAGGGATTTGTGATGAAGTCGTTGATTGATCCTTTGGGTAGTTGGACCTGATCCCCAATCTTGTTGCAGTGGTGCTTGCAGACTCCTCTGTTGCTCCTGGGAAGGACTTGATTGGCCTGTGCGCAAGTGTAACAAACACACGAGAACATGTGCCTCAAATTTGCTCTATATTTCAAGTGGAGAAGTGGTGTCCCCCCCCCCCCAAAGAGACTGACTGACTGAACTTCTGTATTGCTTTGTATTGCACTCAAAGTTTTTCACTCAGTCCTGTTGTTTTAACAACTGGGAATCTCAAGAGTTCATGTTGAAGTTGTATCAATAATGCAGGAGGGATCGAATTTTTTTACAAGAGACCTGGTGTTGTGACCATGTGTACCTTAATGGTTTTGTATCATATTGCCTCCCTGCACTTTCCAGGAGTGGTAAAGGAAGAGCTAGTCAGGGTTTATGTATTTTGGTTTTTTCCTCAGTTAATTGTAGAATTACTCAGTTACCAAGTTATGACTCTTCTATACTGGCCCTAGTTATGGAATTATTAACATCTAATCTGACTTTACTTTTATTTAATGTGTATTTTGCCCCAACGGTCAGAAAGGAAGATGCTACATCAGTTTGGCTTAAGGCTGACTGTTACTACTCAGAACAGATGACTAAATTTCCCAGAACAAGATCTATAATAGCAAGTGATTTTAATGCAAGGACAGGATCCTACTTAATCAATCCCCCTTTAGACTGTAACTCTCCCAAAACAATCAAGGAACAACTTCTAGTCAATTCGCATAGTTCAAAAGACAAATCTATCAACCCTGCAGGGCTAGGTCTGCTTCAGTTTGTTTCAAATAATGAATTGTACATTCTAAATGGCTCCAGCCCTGATGACCTATGGGGTGAATTTACATTTGCTTCCACCAGGGATTCAAGTGTCATTGATTATATTCTTATCCACAAACATTTGAAAACTTTGGGGTTCAACTTCAGAGTAGCAAAGCACTCTGATAGTGATCATTTTCCCCTGGAATACTCGCTGGATCTGCCAGGCAGGTTAAAGTTGGATTCACAACATTGTATTTCAGTATGCTTACCATTTGACACAAGAACAATTAAAATCAAATGGTCCTCTGAAACAAAGGAGGCCTTCAATAGGTCAGCTTCCTCATATTACGAGTTAAAGAAACAATATAAGAAACTGATTCCGTAAGAAATGCGAGGCAACTAGAGAAACATGGCAAATGTTATTGGCAGCATCTATTACTCGCAGCAGTAGATCCTTTTGGCAGATAATTTCAGATGCTCTGAGTAATTGCTATGGAAGCCCAGACTGTCACATTCCAGCTAGTGTCTGGGAAGATCATTTCCAAGTCATCTTCAACGACGCTTGCACATCCAAATCTAAAACACCTCCCTTGTTACCTCCAAACACTCCAGATTGGCCAAATGTAACTATAGAAGGATTTGAGGGAAGGGTCCTAAAGACACAACTATCGACCTATTAGTCTGCTATCTGTTATAGGGAAGGTATTTGCCAGTTTTCTAGCTATTAAGATGAAAGAGTGGATTAATTATAATAACATCATTGGGGAAGAGCAGATTGGTTTTAAGTCAGGTTGCTCTTCACTAGACCACTGTCTGGTTTTGGCTCATCTTGCACAAAAATATACTGCACCAAATGGTGGGAAATTTTTCTCTGCATTTATCGATCTAAAATCAGCATTGGATTCAATCCCACATGGCTGCCTCTGGAGCAAATTGGAATAGTATTCCATTGATAGACAACTTTTATTTTTAACCCAGTCCCTGTATTATAATACTATTGTTCAAGTTTGTAGTTCCAGGCAAGGGCACCTTACAAATGAGATTCCCACCAACAGGGATGTAAGACAGGGATGCATTCTTGCTCCCACTTTATTCAACTTATATTTGGCTGATCTCCCTCAGACCTTGGCACCTTTACCATCCCATCCACCAAAGATGGACTCAACAAAAGTCTTTATCCTTCTTTATGCCGATGATGTTGTATTGATTTCTCAGACTCGTCTTGGACTTCGGAGATTATTGGGAGGCTTTCATGAATACTGCAACAATAACTTTTTATTAATCAATTATTCAAAAACAAAAGTTCTGGTTTTTGCCAAAAGAAAGATCTGATACTCATGGTTGATAGGGGGAAATCAAATTGAACAAGTGGACTCGTATAAATATCTGGGTATTTGGTTTCATTAAGCTATAAGATGGAGGACTCGGGATAAATACATCAAACTGAAAGCCAAACAAAATTTGAGAGCATTAACTCAGTTTTTCTTTACTAAGGGTGGTACCTTTATTCCAGCTGCCATCTGGGTTTATAAAGCAAAAATTGTCCCACAGTTGCTTTATGAGGCTTCAATTTGGTTTCCTCTTAATAAGAATTCTTTGAAAGGAATTCTGTCTTTCTCTCTTAGGCTAATATATGGTGTCCCCAGATGTGTCGCTGGCTCTGCCCTCTACTTGGAGTCAGGCCTAAATGCTTTAAAATGTCTGGCACGGATGTACTCTATACACTTTTGGCTCCGTTGCTGTTGTACAATTATTTCCAACTCTTTGATGGCTAAAACTATGTCAGACTCCTTTAAATCACCTTGGAGGATGGTAATTGAATGTAAGATCATCTCAGTGGGATTATCCATGTCCCATCCGCTATCTCTAGACTTAGATGGGGCCAAAGCTATTGCCAAGCAGAGGTTGAGGAACATTGATTACCAGGAGCTGCAAGGGACAACCAGGGGACCTTGTTACTGGGTTTACCATGCTTTCTTTGCTAAGATGGAATGCCTTATTTAATCTGGTTAACAGTTTCAAAATATAGAAAGGCTTTCTCCCTGGCAAGGTTTAATGTCCTTCCCTCAAATTTGCTAACTGGCAGATTCAACAAAGCACTAGTGAGCAAAAGATGCTGCCCCTGTGATAATCAGGAAATTGAATCTATATCACATGTACTTTTTCGTTGTAGTTTCTACCAAGGGGCTAGGGAAGATTTATTACACCCCATCACACCATGCTTCTGTTACCCTGTTCTCTGGGGGTCCCGGGAGGGCTGCTCAAAAACCAGACACAAACACAAGTTGGGGGTTTAGCTGGAGCACTCTCTTAAGCTAGCGAGAGTCAGGGTGACTTAGCAGGGATCTAGTAACCCAATGTCTTTGTGGTCAGGTCAGTTAAGCAGTCAGACAGTTTTTAAAATGGCAAAAATAATGTTTTTATTAAAGACAAACAAACAGTAAAGACACCACAATCACGCAGCTAACTAAATCATTAGAAATATGGATTTTCGGGGGAAATGGGTGATATGACACCTTTTCTCGTAGTCCTGAAGAAACTGGAAGATGGTAGGGAAGAAAGCTCAGCACGGCTCGCTGAGGGGATGGCTTACCAGTATTATTTGTTACTTTAAAACCTTGTCCAGCCGCTCTCTGACCTGACGCTGTATACATTGGGTTAAAGATCCTAGCTAAAGTTACCCTGCCTCTCGTTTAGCTGAGAGAGTGCTCGAGTTAAATTCCTCCAACTTGTTGTTTTATTTGGTTATTTCGGTGCCCATCCAGGACACCCAACATACATGGTAACAGAGTGGTGGAGCCACACGGGCAGCCCCAGTACCCCCGGTTTGAGAAGGAGTCACGAACCTCCTCAAATCGGGTGGTGCCGACCTAGGGAATGGTCAGCAGAGCTGTTTTAGATTGCAGTTAGGCAGGACAGTGCATGTGTTTTGTGTCTCTGTGTAAGTTAGTTCTATCGGGTGGTAATCTGTAGCCCTTCTTTCGTCTTGTCCTGGGAATCCCCTCCCCATCTTGGGTCTATTGTGGGCTGGGATCTTATGTGTTTTAAGCCTAGCACGTAAGGAACAGTCTGCACACACTCAACACTTTAGCAGCAAGGAACACACTGAAGCACTTTAGGAAGGGTGTGGCTCATCTGGTGCCCCTTTCCCTTGAGTTTTGTGGTTTTGGTTTTGTATTGGAGGAGACACGGGTAGGAATCCCAACTTCTCCGACTTTGCGGGTAGGAATCCCGGGTTCTTAGAATTTGCAGGTAGGAATCCCGATTTGGCTAGCCGACTAGGTTTGGGTAGGAATCCCGACTTAGTCTTCGTGTAGGTTTAGCGGTTTTAGCCCGTGGTGTAGGAAGGGCCCCCTCACCCAGAAAAACAATTAGGAACGGGTTGGTTTTTGGTTCCTCGCCCCTCTTCCCCCACTGCTTGGCCAGGCAGCACTGTGAGTTCCTCAGAGTTGAGCTCGTCACCCCCCTGCAGGCAGGCGATTACTCCTGTAGGTGGCCCCTCGGTCAGAGTGACCCCCCTATCCGCCAACTGTTTCCCCCTTTTGGGCAGGCTGGAGATTGGTTCCTTGTCCCTCTGCCCTAACGTAGTTCCAGAGAGTTCGTTTCCCTGAAGTTCCCTACCCATCACTCCAGTTTTGGTCCTGCAGTTTGTATTTGTGTAGCTTTAGGCTTGCCTGGCGATGGCCAAGGAGAGCCCCAGTGTAGTGGCAGTAAAGGACCTCATGTGCGAGGAAGAGGTCCATGGGAAATTAAAGAAATGGGTTTTAAGTAAAGGCAAATGTCCCTGGAAGGACTCTGTCTTCCAGATGGCAGATCCCTTTACTACCCTCCGTGAAGCGTACGCCCTGGCACGTAAGTCCAGGAACCCGTTCGGACCAGCGAAGGACTTGCTGGCTGTTTGGGGACTTTGGATAAAGACCAGAGGTGGTAGCTCCACCCTAGTAGAGACCCGGGCTAGGCTAGCCACAGTAGAGAAGGAGAACACCCGGCTTCAAGCTGAGGTTGAGGCATTGCGGTCGGACAAAGTAACCTTTGCTTCCGTTGCACAAGCCTCAGCCCAGAAATGAAACGATCTCACCCTGGTTGCCCAAACTTGGAAAGAGAAGGACCACGCCTTAGAGGCTGAGCTGGATCATGCCCGAGCAGTAGCCAGATACATGGTGGGACAGGTTAAGGAACAGCATGAGCCTGTTAGTCACACGGCCTGCCATAAGCAGATCGCTGCACTAGAGAACCAGCTCCAGTCCCGTAAGGCTCTCATATCGGCCGTTTGTCCAGAGCTGTTCCCCTCATTTGCTCCGGATTTGCCTGAGGAGCCCCTGACGGAGGAAGCTCTGGCTTCCCCTCCCGTTAATCCAGACTGGAGTGACCCTAAAGTCCCAGTCCACCCAGTAAAGACAAGGTCCATGACTCGTAGGACCACCCCCGTGAGAGAAGGCAGCTCTGAGAGAGCTGCAACACAGGAGACTCAGGTCACCGAGACTAGGGTCCCCTGGCGTGCTACTGAGGCAAAAGCCATCGCTGACCAATTTGGCCCCCCAAATCGGTCCACCAGCATCATGTGGTTGAACGTGGTGACACATTCTCACCCGACAGCCAATGGCCAGGACCTGACCCAATTGGTGTGCCTTTGTATGTCCCCGTCTGTGCTCCCTACCCTGGAATCCGCTGTGGCGGCTCATGGCCTGGTTAGGTTCGAGGGTCACGACTGGATGAGGGAGGTAGTTCGGATACTTTGGCCCGGACAGAGCGCGAGTGTGCTCTACGTCATGGAGCAACAGGGTCCTTGCGAGAACCCTGAGGCTACATGGCGTGGAAGCAGCTCCTTGCGATTCTGCCCGAGAAGGTCCCCTTGACCACCCGTGGACCACTCTGTGGAGTTCAAGACTCTGTTGTACGGAGACTTGAACCACGAGACAAAGATGGCCCTAGGTCTGGTGGATCCGGCCAAAATGTCTTGGGAGGAATTTGGGAACAACCTCCGCAGGGTTGCTGACCTGCTGCGAGAGGCTGGCTCCCTCAGTCCCCCAGTAAGGCCCAGAGAAAGGACCCCGGGAACTCAGAACCTGTAGCCGAACTATGGGCCCCATTCCCAGCACAGGAAGTCTGCGCCGAATTCCATTCCACAAGGGAGTTGGAGCTCGCGCCCGGCTCCCAGACAGGATAGGCAGTGGCAGGAAGGAGACGCCCGCAGCCAGGCAGGCTGGGCAGGGAGTCCCCCACAGCAGCCCACTGCCCCTAGACCGTCATTTGCATCTGGTCCCCCTGGGGAGGCTTCTGGCAGCCACGATCCCGCGGCCCAGATGATCTCCTCGACCAGAGTCAGAATTTGGAGTTTGCTGCTCAACCTCGGATTGGACATGTCCCAATTCGACGGGAGACCCACGAGTGAGCTCCTTGATGCCCTAGACCGGCACTACCACTGGAAAATAGCCAGCCTGTGAGTGCAGTGACCAATGGTCCTTTTCCAGCTGGGTGTTTCCCTGACTTAGAACTCTCAGGATAGGGGTGCCTTGGGTCCCGGGATCTCCCCCAGAGGGTTGTGGCTTGACTGAAGCCTAATAGATGGGGTAGATCTACGGTGAAGGCAGGCACTGGGACCTATAGGGACAAGACTCCTGCCACCCCTCCTGCAGACTGTGGAGCAGTGCCACAAGTGCTGCTCCCTAACCTGATGAGACAGGGTGAGCCCACCCCTGAGACTATTGGTTTGCCCGGATATGGCGGGGAAGACCCCAACCTAAGCCCTTCAAGGGTAACAGGTGCTCAGTGCACATTAAAACAAGCCAGACTGCCCCTCCTTCTGACACAGCCCCGAGTGCAAGTCCAACCACATTTGAGACTGCGGTGCTTTCAGAGGACCAAGAAGGATCGCACCAGGCTGAGATTCGGGAGGAAGCCCCCACATCATCGGACAAGGCACCTAGCATTGCCAGCCAGTGTGAGTGCCAGGAAAGGGAGAGCACACTGCCTGCGGAAGCCAGCCCCAAGCTTCCCAAGCTCTCCATCGTTCCCTCTCTGAGCCCCCTGTTAGAGACCTGGAGTTTCTCCTGGAACTTTCTTGAGACCTTGGCAGAGAGAGTCCACCCTCTCTGTGCCTTATTTTGAGGGAATTTCCAGTGGGACTG